>CABHPP010108036.1:0-48786 GCA_902168425.1 Peromyscus attwateri
TCCATAAAAATGTTGACAATTTCATTTATTTTTGTAAAGAACATTGTTAGAATATGAATGAGAATTACATTAAATATGGAGACCACTATTATTTATATAGCCATTTTGACAATATTGATTCTACAAATCTTTTAGGCAGAAACATTGGGACTTTCCAGGGAATGGTAGAGCTTGGTCATATGTTAGATTTAATTTTAGCTTTTTAGAGTCCTCCATACCAATTTCCAGTATGGCTGTACTAGTTCACAATCTGACCAACAGTGAATGAGTGTTCTCTTTCCCCCACACACTTTTCAGCATTGGTTGTAGGTTCTTTTGCTGGCATTGATCATTCTAACTTAGATAAGATGAAATCTCAAATTTGTTTTGATTTGAATTTCTCTTCTTGTCAGTGTGTCTGAACAGCTTTTGAGATGTTTCATGAACATATTTTTTCTTCTCTGAAGAACTCTATTTGCGGTCGGGTGCTGGTGGCCCACTCCTTTAATCCCAGCATTCAGGAACAGAGGCAGGCAGATCTCTGTGAGTTCAAGGCCAGCTTGGTCTACAGAGTGAGATCCAGAACAGGCACCAAAACTAAACAGAGAAACCTTGTCTCAAAAAACCAAAGATGAAGAAGAAGAAGAAGAAGAAGAAGAAGAAGAAGAAGAAGAAGAAGAAGAAAAAGAAAAAGAGGAGGAGGAGGAGGAGGAGGAGGAGGAGGAGGAGGAGGGAGGGAGGGAGGAAGGAATTCTATTTTCAGATCCTAAGCCCATTTTTTTAGAATATTTTAATGTAATTTCAGAATAAAAACTATTAGATAAAGAGAAATGAAAAGTATTATTATCTCAAGCTCTATTTCTTCCTAGTTGGGATGACATAATTACACCCTACTGTTTAATAGTTATTTTTTATCAATTTCTGCTACTGACAGGAAGGCTTATGGCAGCATGTTCTTGTTATTAAGACAGATTTATTTGATAGAATTTCATTTTCTCCTAGAATTTTCCAGTCTGAATGTCCTCCACCTCCATTTACAACTTTATCTTTTTGTTTTCTGGATCATTTTTCCATGTACAGGGCTTACTTTCACTGAGGTCCTGGGATACTGCAGAAGATCTATACAACTGGATTTTATCATTGTAATTGAGAGAGCTCTTACTGCTCACACTCATAAGGAGACTATTCTAACTTCAGATTCACACTTTCTGTATCTATGTTTAGCCTTCTATGTCTTAGGATTGGTTGTGCCTTCTTAGACTATAAACTTCAGAGAACCCATGAAGAATCTTAGCTTCAGACTCCCACATGACATGAGTGTTTCATCTTCTAAGCCAGCTCTGATCCAACCATACCTCTACAGAGGATCTGGTTAACCACTTGTTAAATCTCTACATCCCAGACATGTTTTCTACATCTTCAAAGAATGTTCTACTCTAGCCTTTTATCCATGCACAATGATTCTAGGTTCTGGTTACATCTCTGCTTTCTAGCTAGTCTCTCATCAGTATTCTATTCTCATGGTGTCTATGTGTGAAAGAGAAAATCCCTTCCACACACCCTAACCAGGGTCTGAAGCTGATCTTGGTTGCTTCCTTGTGGAAAAACCCCATTTGCATAGTTTCATTCTTATTCCCATTTTATTCTTATAAACAGGACCTTAGGGATTTGTTTTTCTTTTTCTTCTGACTATTGTCTTTCACCAAATTATGCTGACATGGCCTCTAATCTGTAATTTTACCTGAAAAATCATCAATTCTATACTTTTTTGAAGCATCATTTTTATGTAAAATTAGTGAGCATAAATTACCTTCCCCATAGGCTTGTAAAAGAAAAAAGGAAAAATTATATCTATAACATAACAGTGTTAAATAAGTGATAATTATTTTCATTCTGCATAATGCCACATCTATGGTGCAGTTTATAGATGCTTATCAAAGAAGATCCAATTATAATTACATGCAATATTTTTCTGGAAAGATATAAAATAAAAAGAACTATCCTTTGTCATTTAAAAGAAAGTTTCAGATCTGTCTGCTTTAATGACTGAACATGCCCTACTCTTTTCACAGAGACAGTAATCTCAAGTATCAAGCCACAGGAACCATGTTTCCTTACTATAAATACATAACTAAAGGTATATTAATACACTTGGAACATTGCATATAAATGTAAAGACACTTACTTAATATTTATTTATTTATTTATTCATTCATTCATTCATTCATTCTTTGACCAATGTTTATTTTACACATATGCAATTGAACCATCTTTTGACTACACACTAATGTAAAAGTACTAGAAATGCATCCTTCATCTTTCCTGTCACTCAGGATTCGTCCCTCTCTTCCACCAGAATCTGCGACTGCCCTCTTGAAGTGTGTGCATCTCCATTCCCATGCTCATTCCTTGACATCCTATGTGTTGCAGAATAAAGTGCAGGGCACCGTGCGTTCCAGCCCCACACTTAATGTTCATGGACACTTATGTTACTGGACTTTTTTAGTATTTATATTAAAATGTCACGAATAACTTAATATTTACTTCAGGAAAATTTCACAATACTTTTGGTTGAACGTGGTTCAATGATTAATAGCACCATACTTTCTCTGAGTAATAAAATAGGTGAAGCATATCATAAAAATATAAAATAATTGAATACAATTAAGTTTTAAATTCATATGAGCTGATAAAATAAGTTTCTGCTTATGTATTTGGAAATAACTGTGAATTTTAGAAAATAATCAGAGTTTAGAGAGTGAGTTTTGTAAAATGTATGGGAAAAATAGTAAGATGGAGGTCAGAGGAGTATCTTGTGTTAAAGTCATACTATCTTTTGGCACCTTTCCTGGACCTCATTCTGTAGCCCAGGCTGGCCTTGAACTCACAGAGATCTGCCTGCCTCTGCCTCCCTAGTGCTGGGATTGAAGGAGTGCACCATCACCACCGTCTTAGTGTCCCATTGCTGTGAAGAGACACCATGAGCACAGCAACTCTTATAAAGGAAAACATTTCACTGGAGCTGGTACAGATTCAGTTTTAATCCATTATCATCATGGCAGGAAACAGGGTGGCAAGCAGGCAGACAAGGCGCTAGAGATGTAGCTGAGATTACATCTGAATCTGGAGGCAGCAGGAAGAGAGGGTGACTCTGGTATTGGCTTGAGTTTCTGAAACCTTGAACACTTCCCTCTTCCCATGGCCATTTTGCAGCATGATAACTGTAAAGTCATAAAGTATTTATTATTCATGTAGAAGTGCTAAGGAATGCTGTAGAAAAGTGTGAAACACACCAAGTATCAAAGTCTCCAATCTTGCCAATAACTTAATAAATCACCAACTAAAAAGAGTAATTTGGACTCCTTGTCCCATTCTATATGAAAAAAAAAAAACAAACTGTGATTTACTTAAATTTTATCAATAAAACTATAATTTCAATTATTTAAAAATAAATGTGTTGTTTAAATACTTCTCAAATATTATTTATTTGTTTAATTGTTGGGCAATTTAAAATAAACATATATATATACATATATATATATATATATGAATTATTTAAAAAGCTTCAAATTTCAGATGTTACCTCTGATTTTGTCCTCTCAGGAGATAAAGCTATTCATATATTCATAATCTTCTCCTTTCAAAATTTTGTTTTGAAAATTTATTTAATGTAATTATATGAAATTCTATGCTTTCTTCTAAATTACAATAACACAAATATTAACATTAGGATAACTGTCCTTTAGAATGCAACAGTTACTTTACTTTATGAAAATACTAGGAAATACATTCTATATGTGTAGAAAATCATATATATTATTAATAATAAGTTAATGAAGAAATATTTATGGTTTAAAAGGATATTTAGCTCAGAATATGCTGTAGTAAATACTCATAATTTTTCAGGGAATATTTTTTCTTTGTAAAGAATGGGTATGTATTCTTCCTTTGTGTGAATTGTCCCTCTTCTCTGTTGCAAGAATGTACACACATATATAGACATAGAAAAGAGAAAAAAATTAAACATACATCCTCTTTTGTCCCATACTGTTGGACCCCAAAAGGTTAGGGTCTCGAGTGGGCGCCCCAAGAACCCAGACTCCAGTCCAGTTGATGCAATAGCAAGAGGTTTTTATTGCAGCTGTACAGTCAGGCAAACTCAGCTCAAAGAGCATGAGTCGCATCAAACCACAGTCACATAGGTACTTTTAAAAGAAAAACCCACAAAAGCCACAAGATTACAATTCCCATACAAACACAGAGTGATCACAGAGTGGGTACAGTTACGTTAGTACTTGTACAGGAAGAATTGGCACATTATTCCTGAAACCTCAAGGGGGGTATCAGGGCAGGAGTTGAGTTTACACAAAGGTCACAGTGGTCCTTCCTGGATCACTTGCAACTATCCCAGTCACAGTTGAGCACATCTCTTAACAGAAATCTCTTTACATTGTTATATTGTTGCAGGGGTGGTTGAATAATGGCTGAGTCAGGTTGCCCTGGGAACTAGATTTTTAGTTCCTCATTTCCTGGGGCTTGGGGGTGTAAGCCTGAAGGGTTAGGGTCTTTCAATACAGAGTAAGATTTAACATTTTTATAATATGGAAAAACTTTAGAAATCTTAACTAATCACAGATGAGTGAGAAGGATGTATTGTATAATTATTTGTAGTGAGATGGCACTATTCAATAGTCTAAAAGCATGAAAATTAGGACTATCAATAGCTTCAGTAATTGGAAGTACAACAGCTGCTTCTAATCAATTTCCTGTCCATTTTATGATTCAAATTTCAAATGCTAAGAAGATAGTAATGATCATATCAGCATCAGTTTCTTTTCTCTACAGATTTAGCTTTTATAGGTGTGATTCCAGATGTGTGTGTGTGTTCTCGGGACATAAAATTTTACAAGTTTTATTGTGATTTGAATCTAAAATGTCAGCACATAGACTCATGTGATGAACATGTAGTTCTCAAGTTGTGATTACCTCAGGAGCTGGAGCCTGATTTGTCAAAGCAGATTACACTTTTTTTTTCCCCTAGCTCTGAACTACTTTCTTGACTCCTTGTTCTACTTTGAAATGAAGTGTCTCTGCCACATGTTGTCACTTCCGTGAATGCTATACTGCCTTTCCCATCATGATAGTTTGTAATACTTTAAAATTGTTTTTTTTTTTGTTTTTTTTTTTTTGTTTTTTTTTTTTTGGTTTTTTGAGACAGAGTTTCTCTGTGTAGCTTTGCGCCTTTCCTGGAACTCACTCTGTAGCCCAGGCTGGCCTCGAAAGCCCAGCACTTGGGAGGCAGAGATAGGTGGATCTCTGTGAGTTCAAGGCCAGCCTGGGCTACAGAGTAAGTTCTAGGAAAGGCGCAAAGCTACACACACAGAAACCCTGTCTCGAAAAAACAAATAAACAAAAAATTGTGAGTCCAAACAAACATTCCTTCCCTTGAATTATTTCTATAAAGTATTTGATCCCAGTGATGCAGAAATAGGAAGTATACTCCTCACTTTCTTCCTTTCTTTGAAGATAGAATCTCACTATGTGGCAAAACAATGACATAGAACTCTCTATGTGGTACAGGCAGATATCAAACTTTTACTCCTCCCGCTTCCATTCCCAAGTTCTCGCTCTAGAAGTATGCACCACCATGTCCACAGTAGGCTCTCTGCTTTTTCACAAAGTAAGTTTACAGTTTTAAAAATACTGAAAGAGATAAAGATTTCCCCTCTAACTCATAAAAGTATCCTTTAATTTCAACCAATAATGCTGTAAGTTAATATACATGACCATAGAACATTTACCGAAATAATGGATAGACTTATTATTAATGTCTAATTATCAAATAAGCTTCATACTTTTCTTAGATATAATCCGGTTTGTGCTAATGCTCTTTTACTATTCCACGATCAGCCTAAAAGGCCATATTGCATTTGTCAATCATTACTCTGTTACTGTTTGTTTGTTTGTTTGTTTGTTTTGTTTGTTTTTTCTTGGCCAACATGGGTATTTATTCTTCACTTCTTTTTTTCATTTTAAAACATTTCAAGAATATTAGTTAGGTTTTTTTTTTTCAAAATGCCTCAGGATTCAGTCTGTAATTTTTAAAAATTTGTGATTTATGTCATTAATCATAATTTTTGTCACTTGGGTAACAAAGGTAGTATTTGTTAGCTTTCTATTTATATTTATATTTTTATTATTTAGAATACAGCCTTTTAAAAATCACTTTATTATAATAAATTTATAAATAAAACCATTAAACTAGACTGAGATAGCCACTAACACAAATGCTTCTCTTGTCCTTAGGTTTTTTGCATCTCGATGAACATCTACACAATTACAATGACATTGTGAAGCCATGTAGCTTCATGCAGCTTTTTACATTTTAATCATCAATAACATTTTTGTGGATGTATCCAGCACATAAAGAAAAACAAATAGGAACTCCGACTGAGTGGAACCTGTTATAATGATGAGCTTTATATCCTTGATCACAAATTGTCTGTTATTTTGTCTACATTATATCCTTTGCCATCACCTAATATTACTACTTCTTAGTTTTCTTTTTCAATGTTGGAAGCAAGTTTTTAAGTAAAGTTTATACACAAAAGTAGGAGAAATACAATGTGTCTTGTGTGAGGAATAGCAAGTAAGTA
This sequence comes from Peromyscus attwateri, assembly GCA_902168425.1. Classification (NCBI taxonomy): domain Eukaryota; kingdom Metazoa; phylum Chordata; class Mammalia; order Rodentia; family Cricetidae; genus Peromyscus; species Peromyscus attwateri. The sequence goes on from CABHPP010108036.1 coordinate 6,636, forward strand.
CACTATCTGAATTTCTTTTCAAGAGAAAAGCTCCTTTTCTATGAACTTACTTATTCCTTGAGTGGTTGTAATTATTAACTTTATGTAGATAGTTTATATTCTGAATTGTATTCCCATGCTATTATATAAACCTTTGCTCAAATATTTCCAATTTGAGTCATGGAAAGCTTGTCCAGTCAACCTACCTTCATTCTCTCTTTTCTTCCCTTCACATTTGTGGTTCCCTCATGAGAAAATACTGCAGTTGTTATGGGTGGTTGTGTGAGTTTGTGGCCGTAGTGGCAGCTTAGTTTAACATGTTTTCAATATTTCTCTGGGAGTCGTTCCTGGAATGATCTGATTTCCCCAGAATGTCAATTATGTTGTAAACTTCTTGCTAACCTCCACTATCCTTTTTTTATGTCCTTAAAATGGCTTCTGCATTCCATTTTCTGAATTTAGAGTGCTGACCCTGGCATTTACTATCAGAGATAAAGTATCAAATATAAGCCATCAATTTGAAGCATATAAGACATCACACAGTGACATCTAATCAATCTGCTGTCCATGTCTGTAAAGAGATGCAAATCAAATCCAGAATAATTATCCAGTGAGCTCATTTGGCCATCATTAAAAGGACCTACAATTTTAATTGTCTTTAAACATGAAAACTGAAGCACTGATGTAGGTTCATCATGTTGTAACTAACTTCCAGGAGGAATGTGTGTGAGACATGGAAGTTGTGCATATAATTTGCATCAATACCTACAGATCACCTGTAAATAATGCTCTTTTTATAAATTTTGATAGAATGTAATAGTATTTATTTTAAATTTGATAATGTCCATTAAAATAGCCTAATTTGTGCTTTATAACTCAAGGGCCAATTTTAAATATCTAGACACTTCTTTTTTAAGCATCCCAGATTAATAATAATAGTAGATAAGGATTTTTTTCCTCATATAAAGTTGACTTGAGCAAAGCTTTCTGGTATAAGTGTTCCATCTGATATTTTCCAGTAACTCTGCAATTTGCCTCAGTTTTGACTTTGTGGGACTTCCCATGTCATAAGGTAGTAATTTCAAAGACTTTGACTCTGAAAATGAGAATATTTAAGATTTCTCTCTCTTTCTGTCTCTGTCTCTCTCTCTCTGTCTGTCTGTCTATCTGTCTGTCTTTGCTATGTAGCAACTGCTTCAGAGACTTGGAAAATTTTCATTTTGTATGGAAATTTGTTAAGATGCAGGTTTTTTAAACAGAGGTGAAACATTCCATCATGCAGGGAAGCTCTCATCAAGTTTAGGAAGTAAACAATTCAAAGGCTTCAAAAAGCCCCTAAAAACAACCAAATATGGTCAACTCATCCACCCTCCCCCTAAAGTTACAATAGCAGTAAGGACTGCTGAAAGATACTCTCAGACAAGACAGCCCACTTAGGAGACTCTGTCAAGCTGACCTGCTTAAAAAAGGCTCAGAGCAGCTTAGCAGTCTAAAATACACAGAGGCCAGTGGAGCTTCCAGGAAGAGCTTCAGACCAGCCAGCCAAGTTCCTGTAGGTATGTAATCCTCTAGCGAACCCAGATAAAACCCAGTGTTTCACCAACTTTGACTTTGGTGATATCCTTACTTTTGTTATTCATTGTTTCCCCATATGAGTGACTAGATTTTTTTTTCACATCTCCTCAAGAATAGTGTTCATAATATTTCCATGCTGGACTGAATTTAAAGATAATAGATTTTCAATATTAGGAAATAGTTTTCAACAACAAATATTTTATTGTATGTTTTCAAAGTCCTCAACTTTGATCCTCTACCTTTGAAGTACCAATAAACAAGCATTTTTACTTCATGTCTCTCTACATTTATAAAAAATAACTTAGTTGATATATCATGACTTTTTCCTTAAATAACATTTTTTGACACACATGTTAGAAAAAAAAATCCAGTGCTTTTCCTCCTTACTCTGCAAGCATAAAGGACATTACAGCATTATGTTGGTGGACAAGGTAGAATGGAAAGAGACAATGAACAAATTTTGGACTTTGTGAAACACAGTGGGATACAAGATGTAAGAGCAGATGTATCACTGAGGTAATAGTGTAAAATCTATTCTATTTCTGCATGGAAATAATGGGATTCTGTGGCTTTTGTTAATGATATGGAGTATTTTGCCTTCATTAGTGGATGTTCTGAGGCTGTGTTTATAACATCTATTTTCTACACTTCCAAATTTGTTCTTTTAGCAAATTACATAAAAATTATCAACCTAGCACAAAGAATACTTTTAAATCTGAATCAGATATCCAAATAGATCTTATTGCACTAAAATCAAGGTGAGAGTACATTTAAGCTGCTGTCTGTTCTAGAAGGGAATATAATTCCTTGGCATTGTTTTTTTTTGCCCAGTCCATAGTTACTTTTTACATTTATAAGACGTATTTTTCTGACTCCCCTTTATGATTTTTTTTTCAAATCATAGTTAAGGTAATTCTCTCCTTTTAGAATTCATGTGTCTTGCCGAGATAGTTTGGGATCATCTCCATAGCCTCCTGATATGCATAACTACATTGCTGGTTTTATTCTACAAAAGTAATACGTACTTGAGATAAATCAATTAAAAGGAGAAAAAAAACACTCCCAGTTTTGAATTTTTTGTTTTCAATCTGTGATTCATTGTTTCTCTTTCTTTGGGTTTGTGATTAGACAACATCATGGTGATACTGGAGGGCATAGGCATTCATCTCATAGCAAAAAGAGAAAAAGTGTGAGAAGATGATATCAGGGTCCAATATTTTATTTGTAGGTATATCACCAGTAGGCTAAGATCCCTAGCAAAATTCGAAATTGTTTACAGTTTCTGTCAAAGTTTTTCAGGAATAGAAAATCATCCTTAATTCCTGAATTCCTGGGTACATTACACCAAAATTATATCAAGCAAAATTCTATTCAATATATAAGATAATACCATCATAGATTCTTGGGATTAGGAAATGGAGAGTCTAGAGGTGCGGTTACATTGTTTATAGCAGCACATAGTCTCTTGTCCTTAAAATAAGGATCACATTTATGTCACTGTCCTTGGTTATATTTTAGGAATCTTCAATTTTCCAAATGATTTGGAGACTAAATTTGGCCTAGAAAAGATGAACTGTCCTCGTGGTTGTCAAGTCTTTCCTGATTACAATTATCTTTTATATATCCTTTAGAAATATGATATGGTATCAATGAAGTGTTTTTATAAATATGGAGTGACATGGAATATAAACAGTTTTACTTACTGAGCACCCATTGTAACAAGGTTTGTGTTGGTTATATGTGAAAACAGGAAGACTCAAGCTTAGATTCAGAGCAGCCACATAAGAAGCTGGGCATTGCACTGTACACTTGTTATCTCAGAACTGATCAGGGCACAGAGGAGGGTGTCAGAGGCTTGCTGGTTAGCAATTCTAGTGGAAATTTAGGTTCCAGGTCCAGTAAAAAATACCCTAGTTCAAACAAGTAGGTGAAGAACAATAAATAGAGGAAAGATGGCTGGCACCATTGTCTGACCTCTGCACATACAAGAACATGCACCCATATACAGACATATACACAATGACATATAACAAACAATTATATGCAGATAACACATGCACATAAAATTGACATTCTTTGACTTGGCCAAAAAGAACCAGGTATCATTATCTGTATCTGTAACGTGAACATTAGCCTTCATTCTCCTGAAAGACAAAAACAAAACCTTCCTCAACCCTAACTTTGAGGAGTTTCCAAATCTAATCTTTGTCAATTTTGGTTTACGGTTTCTCCTTAAACTTTTGTTTTATTTTCTAAAGCTGTTCTACCATCCAGAGCAATATGGTTTTTTACAATAGGCATTAGGTTCTTTAATTGCTCTGAGAAGGAGTTTCTTCTAGGATGGCAGGAAAAGCCTGAACTGAAGTTGTCATGGGGCCTGTGAGAGGCCCCTCAGGGAGTTTCCCATCAGAAAGGCAAAGGATTACCTTGTTTGTCCCTTGTTGATCTACACTCATTAGTCCAATATTTGCCTTTACCACACCTTCTGCATAATCCAGAAAGGAGAGGCTTTCTGTTGCCATTGTTGCTTGAAAAAACAAAAACAAAACAAAACAAAACAAAACAAAAACAAAAACAAACCAAAAAACAAACAAACAAACAAACAAACAAAAAAAAAAAAAACGTTGTTCACAGTCCCTTTTTAGGCGACCTTGTTTACCACAATTGAAATACCTGACAGGACTGGGATTAAGGTGTATGCCACCACTGCCTGACATTTATGTCTAATTTAGCGGCTGGCTCTGTCCTGATTCCCAGGTAAGCTTTATTGGGGTACACAATATATCACCACATGAATCATAGTACATGTTGAATTCATTTGCATAGGTATAATTTATGCATGTGTAATAACACACATTTACAATAATACATTAGGCAAAATGTACACCTTTTAAAATTAAGAACTACCAAAACTGTACATAAAATATGCTTTTTGGAAACATGTGAACCAAGGAAACCTTATCATCTTCTTGAATGTGACCTTTTGTTCTCCCTTGAATAGTTCACTATGCCCAGAGGATTGTATACAATAATTCCACTTAAAGTTCAGTGAAAAAGAACTGAATATTATGTCTCTAAGTATAGGAGAAGCTGAGGCATACTTTCAGAAATTAGGATGGGAATGTTGTGGAACCGACAAGTGTCTGTTCCTGTGTGCTTGCTTGTAAATGAACACTCTACTCCCTATTCTTTCCCAGATTAGTGTGACATCCATCAGAATAAAGCAAAATGCAAACAAATGTAGCAGAAGAGGTACTTGGTTGAATGTTTATTTTCTGAATTTTTTCTTAGCAGTCTCATCCCCAGGACGCCACAGTGTGTCATCCTCCATGGGAAGCTCAGGGTGGTACTGCTTTACTTAAGGTAAGCTTGTGAGAAATGAATAATGTTATGTTATTTTTAGTTGCTTAGTGAAACAGAAGCAGGGATCAGATTGTTCTCTCCTGTTTCTCATCTCTTTCATGGCTCTCTGCCAGCTGGTTCTTTTATTTGCTAGTAACAACAGCTTACCGTACCTCACTTGAAAAAAGGAAAGGGGAGCAATATTCTATCATAAGTCTATCGCAGTGACTGTGAGATTAGAAGAAGCAGTAAGCAAACATACTTTCAGGTGATACCTTGAAACTTTGGCAGAAAAAAAACCTCTGGGGAAATTTTAGAGGGACTCTCTTAAGCACTCTAGGCTAGCCACATTCAATGTATCTATAATGCCAGGAATCCATGTCTAAGGAATTACAAACAGCTGTTCAGTGTGGGGATTTCCCTATTAGCTTTGTCATCCCACCCCGGAAGAAAAAGTGGGAAACTACTCTGTTGTTATATATGAAACCCAACTAAATTTGGAGGTCTTGAAATAGAAAAACCACAAATTAGACACCAGTTTCAAATTTTCCTTTTTATTTCTCTGTACATATTTATGGATAATAAAAGAAGAAAATGTCTTGTGTCCATAACATCACCACATACTACTTCCTAAAGTAATTGTGTGTTTTGTACATTTTCCATTTTTATTATTGTGTGTTATTTGTCCATAGTAGTAATTTTATGTTGATATTTTCATATGTGAAATTGAAAGACTTTTGGTAGAATGATACTATATTTCTTCTAATTCATCCCCTTCCCTCTTATTACCAGCCCCAATTACTAGTGCTACTCCATTGTATTTTTGCACAAAATGACCTTCTTTCTATATGTGAAAGAAAATGTGGTTTTTTTTTTTTTTTACATTTTCAAGTTATTTTGATTAGCATGATTATCTACTTTTTTCCGTACATGACATAATTTTGTTCTTCATGGCTAAATAGTGCTACCCTGTGCATGTGCATGTGTGTGTGTGTGTGTGTGTGTGTGTGTGTGTTTGTGTGTGTTTGTGTATGCATTCATGCATTAATCAAGACCTAGGATGGTTTTATAATGTCTCTTTTGTGAATAGTGCTGCAGCAAATGTGCTTATGTAAGCAAAATATTATTATATGCTGCCTTTGATCTCTGTGGATAGCTCCCCAGGTGTGATACAGTTGCATCATATAGTAGTTCTACTTTTAGTTTTTCTCTTGATGGAAATGATATAATTTTCTAGAGACTCACATCTTAAGATAATCAGCATTTCCTTAATAAAATTTTAAAATCATGCCTCTTAATTTTTAATTCATCTAATAATTGTTTTATTATTCATTTTATACACAGATGGTATATTGCATGATTTCCAGGCCTCATTCCCAGAATTTGATTGATTAGGTCTTGGGGAAAGCTTAGGAATTAGCATGTTACCTTAAAATAAATCTTAAGAATCATACTCGGTCTGTGTTTGTCTCCCCTGCTCCTCTGTGATTCACCATAAAAGAATATCTTAGGTAGCTATTGATCCAGGAATGAAAGATTCATGAGGCAGGCCTGACCTGAGCTCTCAAGCCTACACAGAGCTTCACTGACTGATGTTCAGTGGAAGGAAAAATATATATGCTTATTTCCTAAGCAACTGAGAGGTTGATTAGGATTAAAAGTGCAAATATCTAACAAATCTATATATTGGAAAGAGTTGGTAAGGAGAAAAATTAAAGCAAAAGATTGTAATTATTGCCATCAGTAAAGTATTTTCAGCATTTGAGTATATTTTTTGCATGTAGTTCCCTGTTTCCTACATAGGATGTACCAAGTAGAGAGATATTGAAATTCAGTTCTTTCCTCATCACTCATGAATTTTGTCATGATATCAGACCTTTCACGTGGTAGCCAAAGTACTAATTCCTTGAGTACAATTCCTTGGGTTTCAGACTAATTATTTTCTCCAGAATGGATTGACATTTTAGTTGGCATTTTGTCCATAAAGAAAGATTGTCCATTATTTGTTCAATGAGTATTTTGTTCATTCATTTGCTATTCAAATTTCAGTTTTAAATTTAAAAAATTGTTAAACAAGACATTGATCAAGTTTTTGAAAATAATAAAATTGATTAATTACAGTAAAACAATCAGCTTAAATATTATCCCTTTTATTTTGGGAAAAAGGGGCCGATTGTTTTCTTTTACACAGTAGGACTGGACAGTTGACATGTTGATCTATATTTGATGGAACAGAAATTCAACTTCATACAGTCTCCATGGTCACATTCCTTTTTCTCTTTTACTTTTTTTTTCTCTTTTACTTGCATAGATCAATATACAGATGTTTACAAATGGACTGTGTTTTGAAATATACTTATAATTTATCCTATTGACACATCTTAACACAATTATTCTGAGATGTATCTCCTACTTTTGTGGAACATTAGACTACTTAAAGAAAAAGAAAAGATGAAAACCAATGTGCAAAAATTTTGTCTCTTTATAGAAACTACCCAGGTAAAATGCTTTCCATGACTGAATTTGCTTCTTATAATCAGTGGAGATAATTACAAGAGACAGAATTTACTATTTTTTGGATCTTGGTTTAAACCATCAGCTCAGTCATTTACAACCAAATACAAAGGGATTGCTAAGAGCCTTTAGTACCTTGGTCAAGTTCAGAAACTCTTTCTTTATATTATTCCAAAGATATTTGTTATTATTTTACACAGTAACATACACTTCCAGAGTATTTGGGATGCACAAGATACAAATTTTATTTAAGATAAACTTACTTATATTTGTGTAAAACCAATCATAAAAATGCACCAATAGCAACTATCCACTTTCTTCATTTACTTTTTACTTAATTATCTTGTTTCATTCCTGACCCACCAATTATAAGACACTTGAGAATAAAATTGAGAGAATTTAATTGTCCTATCCAGCTCAATGCCAATGAAGTTTCTTTATTTAAACAGTGTCCTGAGGACACTTTATTTCATTTGAAAAAAAATAGCTCTTGATCTCTCTCATGTCAGGGTTTGAAAAACTACTGCCTATGCCTGTCTCCTCTGTCTCAGAGAAAACTCTATTAGACTAACCCACACCCATAAATTCATATATGCACTCCCTTTTATATTTGTAAGTGAAGGGTGGAAGCTCAGTATTTGACTGGGAGATATCATGGTCACTGAGTGTGAAATATTTGCCACAAGGCTATCTAAGAAATAAAGTAAAGGGGATTCCTCCTTTGGCTAATCTATTCCTCCCTATATTTCTCTAACTGCAGTATTACATTGTTCTTTTCTTTGTGTGAAAGCTTCTGGAAATTTGTGTTAAATAACTTTGGTATCTTTGGCTTCTATGGCAAAATGACCTTCTGCCAAATAGTTGCTTTTTTTCCCTGTCTCTATTTATGACAGAGAGTGGGGATATGTCCAGAATAAAATATTATAGCCTGAAAATACTACAAGCTTCTGTACACACAGAGATTCATTTTGCTGTATTTTTGGGTCTCACCTGGCTAAGTTCAGAGGAACAGCATGTGATCATGTCTTAGTTCTTTAGAATCCACTTTAGCTCTTCTAATTTGCAGAAGTCAACAATACTCTATGGTGATATTTTCTTTGTACCAAAATGTTATTTGTATGTTAATAAATAAAGTTGCCTGGGGGTCAGAGCTATTAGCAAGCCATAGGAAAGCAGGGCAGTGGTGGTGTACATTTGAGCTAGGTAAGTCTCTGTGTGTCCAGGGATATAGCCAGCATTGGATACACATGCCTTTAATCTCATTACCAACCATAGAACACCTGGAGGTCTATACAGACAGGCTGTAATGAGGCAGTCCTGTGGTTGGGTTTACAACCAATGAGAAGGCAGAACAGAGACTATATAAAGACTTTAACACAGGAAGTACCAGCTCCTTCGGAGAGGTAGGACCACTGCAGGAGGAAGGGTAAGGTTTTGGCTCTTAGCTCTGACCTCTTGGCTTTCTTCTTTGCATTGGTTCTGTGTTTCTTATTTATACGACGGTTGGATACATCTACAATACTCCTTTCTCTATGACTTCCTTTCTCTGCCTTCAAAATCAGAAGTGTGGAATGTCTGAACATTCTTCAAAGATAACATTTCACTATGACAAATCAGAAAAAAAAAAAAAAAAAAAAAAAACGTCCTTCACATTTGGGTCCAAGATAGTGAATTGTTGTCACTTAAATCATACAAAAGTTTCTCATCCTAATTGGCACAACATGATAACGCCTGCAAAAAGTCATTTTTATATGAGGTAATATATGAGTATATTCCAAGGACTATAATAGGGACCATTGTTTCATTGAAATGGTCCTTACAGTCTAGTCAAGAAAAAAAATGTGGTGCAACAGTTATTCTAGTTTCTTTAAATCACTTCAAAGACACCATTATCTGCAACCTTTATCTTTTGCAGATATCATAGATGTGACTAACATTTCAATAAAAGTAGATTGCTATTTAAAAAACTTTTAGTTATTGTTTCCTTAACAAAAGATTGGATGAGTAATATGAAATGCCCTTAATTTATTGGGCAACATCATCTCATGCACTTAGATACTGTCTTTAAAAACATGGAAATTCACTGTAGCCAAAAGGTGCATCTGTTGATTTGATTATTGTATAACATAAGGAATAAATTAAGTAAAACTGTAGCTGGAGAGTTTTCTCTCCAGGTCCCGCCAAGACCCGGCAGTCCGACAGCCCACTTATAAAATAAACACACAGATGTTTATATTATTTAAACTGTTTGGCCTAGTGGCTCAGGCTTCTAGCTATCTAGTTCTTACATCTTAAATTAATCCATATCTATAAATCTATGCCTTGCCACGTGGCTCGTGGCTTACCAGCATCTTCACATGCTGCTTGTCATGGCGTTCGCTGGCAGTGTCTCCTCCTCCCTTCCTGTTCTCTCAATTCTCCTCTCTGTTAGCACTGCCTATACTTCCTGCCTGGCTACTGGCCAACCAGTGTTTTATTTATTGATCAATCAGAGCAACACATTTGACATACAGACCATCCCACATCATAAAACTTTTTTCATTTATTCTCTTTCTATGTCTCTATATCTTTCTCTCTATCATTCTCCCTGTCTCTGTCTCTGTCTCTGTCTCTGTCTCTCTCTCTCTCTCTCTCTCTCTCTCTCTCTCTCTCTCTCTCTCTGTGTGTGTGTGCAAGTGCTTGTGTAATGGTGTACATGTATGAGTAGGTGCTGTGCATGTGAAGATCAGGAAACAACTTGCAGGAGTAGATTCTCACCTTCTCCTATGTTTCTATTATGTATGTTTTGAATAACTGAACTGAGGCATTAGACTTGGCAAACAACAGCATTTGTTCTATGGTCATCTCTCTAGCCAAGACAAACATTTTACGTTAAGTTGCACCTTGTATTCTAGCCCAATTCTCACAGAGGCATTCTATTAGTATTCCCAAAACTTGGCTCCCAAAATTATAATGTTCATGATAAACTAATTCTGAAAGAAGTGCCCATTTCTACCAATGTCAGTCAAAATGATGTTTTTATTGTCATGTCACTAATTAACTCAAATATGACACTCAAATATAATTGTGGTTCTTGGTAATATGGGGCTAAAGCACCTGACATATCCCAGGAATAGAAAAACAGACTCTGTAAATTTTCTTTAATTTTCAGAAATAAAGGCCAAAATGAAAAATAAATCATTGGAAAATTAAAGCATACTTATCAGAAGTAATTTTTCAGCATGAGAAAAATTGATTCCTTCTGATGTGTTTATTAAGACTTAAATACTATTACTCATTTAAATTCAGGCTTATTGCCTTATTTGTTATTTTATGTATTCTTTTAATTTTTCATATGTATGATATGTATAATGACATGTATTATATGTTATTTCACCAATCCCTCCTCCAATAGTCTCCCTTATTCACTTCCCAGCCCACCTAATCCCTTCTGGCTCCCAAATCTCTGTCCTACTTTCATGCCTCCAGAGTACCCTAATTAAAGGCAGTGCTCCTTTTCCTGTTCAGTGCTCAGTGCCTTCCCTCAACTGATTCTGAACCTGAAAGGATTTCATTCTTTCATACCTGAACATTCTCTTCTCAAATTACTGTGGCTGGATTCTAGATATATTTAGTTTGGTTTCATCCTGCCAGTACGTACAATCTATTTTATCAGCAAAGTATTTTCTTTCTTTTGGAGGTAAAACAAATTCTGCAGATGGAAGCCAGAGCCCAGTACATCTGAGTAACTGCTCTGTTAAGGAATTACCTCTCATTGCCTGCAAAGGGTTATATCAGACATATTTAAATTCAGGATTCTTCTAAGTATTTTCTAAATTATGTTTTGTACTATATTTTATTCCATAGAATGTATTGTTTTATTTCCATAGTCACATTTCAACTATGTATCTAAGTGTTCATTAAAATGATTGGATAGAAAGTACACAAAGAAAGGATGAGGCTATGTTTCAATATATCATTATACATAAAACAAGTAGCTAGCCAGAATTTCCTACTCACAATAGTTTGTCAATTCATGTGTTTCAGCAATATTATCCTGGTGAACAGAACAACTGTACATAACAACATAATCATAGTTTTTTGGTATGTGGTTTTTATAAAATCTTCAAAAAGAACTGAAAAATAACATAAATATGTAAAGTTATTCCAAAAGCCTGCCATTAATATGAAGAATAGACTAGGAAAATTCTAGGGTTACAATAGCATATGGATTTCTTGTGAGATAAAAGCCATTTATTGGCCAACAAGTTTTTCTGCATTCTGAAATTGCCATATGAAAATTAATTCAACCAATATATGTATTTATGTATATATATATATATATATATATATATAAATGAAATTTAAAAAATAAAATTTTAAACATTATGATTTTTGTTTCCTGAGTCTTTACATCTATTTCTCCCAGTGGAAGTGGTTATGACTTGTGGTATTTTGATGGAGTTTTTGAAATGTTTCTTTTTTATTTTTTATTAAGAGATTTTCTATTCATTTTACATATCAACCTCAGATTCAGCTGTCCTCCCTCCTCCAAGGCAGAAATGTTTCTTCAGTAGAAGTAATTAATGTAGCTTCATTGTCACTGATTGGCAACTTTGAGCTTTATTTCTCTCAGAAATTTCTTTCCATCTTGTGCAAAAGTATCTGATGCTCTTAAGTATCTAGACTTTTGCTCATATTGCCTCATCAGTGCATGACCAAGATACTTCATGGTTGGTCCATCGAGAAAGTTAAACCATCTATGACATTTAACCATATATTGGACTCATTTTACATCCATGTGTACTTTTAACATCACATGACTTCTTAACAGAAAAATTTAACCCACCGTAGTGTAACGGTTGAATGACTTTATAATTATATGATCTAATGTGAATGAGTGTATCAAGAAGAGTAATATGTAAGGTGTCAGATTAATGTCACTGAAATAGAATTTAAAGACATGATTATGTGTCTCTGAAACTCACTTAAGTCAGACATCATGTCTAAAAGAATGAACACATTTCTATGCTAAATTTAAATATATTAGGGTTATGAAATTTGAAACAATCATTCAAAATGAAGGTTTGACAACAGGAGTGTTGCTTAATACATATAAAGTTTATTCAGTCTATTACCCTCTGACTAAAGAGAATATAAAATATGAATTTACATTGTGGTTTTGAGGACTAAGATAGTGTATTTAAGCTTTAGTATAATTACCAACAATTAAAAACAGGCTAAAACATACTCATCTGATGGTGTTGATAAACCCAAGAAACTGAAATATACAATTTAAGTATCAGAGGATATTTTTCATTTTAACAAATTTTTTTCATGTTGACAATAGTAGATATAACTGCAGGTAAAATTACATTCTAATTAGTAGACCTCTAGAGAGAAACATGTTTCTATACTTTAACAAGACTTTCAGTCAACAATTAGATAAATTATAAATAATTCAGAATTGTAAAAATGGTTACAAATCAATGGAAAAATGAATCAGCAAATGAGATGTTCCTATTAGAATGGTCTTTCAGTTTTCACTGCATGAAGATGCTTTAATTTGTACATATTCGATGTGCTCCTAAAATATTTTTATACCTAATTTGATAATTTTATCATCATCGTCTCTTAAATTTTGGAATATGTCAGAATAAAAAGAAACTGATATTTACTTTACATTTTAGACTTATATTGACTGTAAGGATATCATATTCATACAGCAAAACAACATAGTATATCTAACTTTGTCTCTAATATGAGGTTTAAGTTTATAAAGAAAACCAGTTCAGAAAGGGTGACATCATTGTTCAGAGTTTTCTGGGTTTTTTTGTTTGTTTGTTTGGTTGGTTGGTTGGTTTTTGTTTTGTATATGGGGGGAGTATTTGTGACTTCTTATTTGGTGTTATTTGAATCACTTACATAATTATAAGTATCACCATATTTAAAATTATTTCTGGATTTTAAATTGTATTATTTATTTTTCTGTCTACTTTTATTTTGTGCAATTTGAAGCTCTATCATTTAAAGTAAGTGCATGCATGCCCCATAAGCACAAATAAATAAATAGTAAAATAAAAATTTCTAAATTTTACTTCCCCAAGGTGTTCATTTGCTTTCTTCTGTGCTTCAGTGTACAGGTATAAATTATGATAGTATTTTAATTGGATGTAAAATTTTTGTTTATTCCCTTTGCTAGGAGCTCTTCATTTGACTGTTTCTTTTGTATTATTTTTTATAGTTTTGGATAGTACACATGTCCTTTACATTGGCAGACTGCCCAATTTTCTCATTTTTGTGATCTTTATCAACTTTGTCTTTCTTAACAATCTCTTACTATATATTTTTATTTTTATATATTAAATATATTGCTATTTTTATAAGTGTGCACACACATGCTGGCATATGTATCAAAGCATTCATATAAAAGTCAACTTTTAGGAATTGTTTATTTCATTGTCCATGTAGGTCTCAAGGATCAAACTCAGGTTGTCAGACTTACTGGAAAACTCGTTCACCTGGTCTTTACTATGGCTTTCTAAAATGCAAACTGTTTGGCAATGATTATTGTTTCTTTATCCATTGCTTGACAATTGCTTTATTTAAAATAAGTATTTTTTCTTATTTACATTTAGTGTAATCATTGATATTTTTCTATACATTCTGACCATGTTACTATTTTATCATTTGTCACAGATTTTATTTTTTCTTTTGCATCCTTACTTTCTCATTAGAAGTATATAAATGTAACACTTTAACGTGTCCATTTTTTATAACAATCTGATATTCTGTTTTCCATTCTTACTGGTTTCATGTAAACTTTTTTTTCTTATTCAGAAAAGAGAAGTTTTGTTTGTAATTTTATTTATTTCTTTATTATAAATCAGGATCTTTTCATAATGTATATTATTTTAACTTGTTCATTCTTTGTCCCTAAAGCCTTCTCTCTCTTCCTCCCCATTGTTCCTACTCATCTTCCTTCCCTTTAAGGACACTTTCTTTAATTGCCACATTACCCACATGACCATATAAAAAGTCTGGATCCAACACCTTTCATTTAGGCCTCTTATTTGTAGAATGAGGCTACCACAACTGTCTTGTCTTAACCTTTTATACATTGACCACTTTACATGGTATTTCAGAATGTTGAAACTTGATTTTTATATCTGCAGACATTTTTGTCATAAGTTTTTTTTCATATTGATTATGCCTTCATTTTTCATAAGGCACAAAATATTTGTCAATGGTTTTTTTAATTATGTTTCTAAAAATGTCTGATAACATAATTTTCATATTAACATACATATTTCTTATTCCTAATGTTCTTATACATTTTAATTTATGTTTATTTAATATGATTTAATTTCTTTCTTGGAATAATTATTTTTTAAGTAAATTTTTTTTATTGATTTTACATACCAACTACAGATCTCCCTCTCTTCCTTCCTCCTGTCCCCCAGCCTTCCCCCCTCAACCTATCCCCATTCCCTCCTTAGACAAGGTAAGGCCTCCCACAGAGAGTCAGCAAAACCATGGGTACATTCAATTGAGGCAGGTCGAAGCCACCCTCCCTGCACCAAGGCTGTGCAAGGTGTCACACCATAGGTAGTGGGCTCCAAAAAGTCAGCTAATGAACCAGGGATGCATCCTGATCCTACTGCCAGGGGCCTCCTTAAGCAGATCAAGCTACACAGCTGTCTCGCTTATGCAGAGGGCCTAGTCCAGTTCCGTGGAGGCTCCACAGCTATTGGTCCACAGGTTATGAGTTCCCACAAGTTTGGTTTGGTTGTCTCTGTAGGTTTCCCCATCATGATCTTGATGCTCTTGCTCATAGAATCCCTCTTCTCTCTCTTCGACTGGATTCCTGGAACTCAGCCTGGTGCTTGACTGTGATTCTCTGCATCTGCTTCCATCAGTTACTGGATGGAGGCTCTATGACGACAGTCAAGTTATTCACCAATTACTGGGGTAGGTCAGTTCAGGCACCCTATCCTCTATTACCAGTAGTCTAACCTGGGATCATCCTGTGAATTCCTGGGAATTTCTCTAGTACCAAGTTTCTCCCTAACCCCATATTGTCTCCTTCTTATCAAGATATCTCTTTCATTGTTCTCCCACTGTGTCCCTCTCCAAGTTTAACCTCATTCCCTCATAATTTCATTCCCCATCCCCCCATTGCCCCCATTCTCTCCCAGTTTACTCCAGAGATCTCATCTATTTTGCCTTCCCAGGATGATCCATGCCTGTCCCTCTTAGAGTTCTCCTTATTAGTTAAGGTCTCTTTAGCTGTGGGTTGTAGTCTAGTTATCTTTTGCTTTACATCTAATATCCACTTATGAGTGAGTACATACCATGTTTGTCCTTCTGAGTCTGGGTTACCTCATTCAGGGTGATATTTTCTAGTTACATTGTTTTTTACATCTGAGTAATACTCCATCATATAAATGTACCACATTTTCTTTATCCATTCTTTGGTTGGGGCTTATCTAGGTTGTTTCCAGGTTCTTGTTATTACAAATAATGCTGCTATGAACAAAGGTGAGCAAGTGTCCTTGTGGTATGATTGAGCATTCCTTGGGTATATGCCCAAGAGTAGTATTAGAGGATCTTGAGGTAGATTGATTTCAAATTTTCTGAGAAATCAACATACTGATTTCCAAAGTGGCTGTACAAGTTTGCACTCCCACCAAAAGTGGAAAAGTATTCCCCTTGTTCCCCATCCTTTCCAACATAAGCTGTCATCGGTGCTTTTGATCTTAGCCATTCTTATAGCTATAAGAATGTATCTCAGAGTCATTTTGATTTGAATGTCCCTGGTGACTAAAGATGTTGAGCAATTCCTTACATATCTTTCAAAAGAACTCTGTTTAGCTCTGTAGCCCATTTTTAAATTGGATTGTTTGGTATTTTGATGTCTAGCTTCTTGAGTTCTTTATGTATTTTGGAGATCAGCCCTCTATCAGACTTAGGTTTGGTGAAGATCTATTTCCATTCTGTAGGCTGTCATTTTGTCTTATTTACCATGTCTTTTGCCTTGTAGAAGCTTCTCAGTTTCAGGAGGTCCCTAAAGCTCCCAAGAAGGGCCTTGTAAAGTTTCTTACACTTCTACTACTTATTTTTATTTTTACTGTTTTTCCAGATGTATGGTGATATTTTATTTGTACTGAAATGTGATTTGTATGTTAATAAATAAAGTTGCCCAGGGGTCAGAGCTATTAGAGCCATAGCAAAAGCTGGGCATTGGTGGTACACGCCTTTAATCCCAGCACTTGGTAGGCAGGGCTAGGTAGATCTCTGCATGGTCAAGGATACAGCCAGCATTGGAGACACACACCTTTAATCTCAATACCAACCATAGATGACCTGGAGTGACCTACAGACAGGCAGTGACGAGACAGTCATGTGGTTGGGTTTACAACCAATGAGAAGGCAGAACAGAAAGTCTATTTAAAGATAAACACACAGGAAGTAGCTCTCTCTCTTGGCTGTAGAGGATCACTGGAGCAGGAAGGGTAAGGCTCTGACCTCTTGGCTTTCTTCTCTGAATCGGCTCTGTGTTTCTTATTCAATAAGATGGTTGGTTACTTCAACACAGATGCTTTTCCAAATCTATAAGACTGAAAGATAGGTAATATTGTTTTTCTCATAGATGAACTCTAAACTAAGGCTCAATTCTATCTGCTCAAACCAAGTGTCAATTGTTGATAGGAATCATCAGTTCATAGGATATGAGAACAAAAGATAAAATGTTCACATATACCACAAAAACACTCTATCATATTTCTTAATAATCATAGTATTGCATATGGCAACTGTATAGGAGGTACTGCCTTAGATAGCTAATCAGAAAGCCATTATTAATCTCCACATCCATTGTGAGCAAAATTGGGATCACTTACACTTTTGGGTTTGCAGGGTCCAAGAGCAAATAGGATGTGCTCTTTCCTATAGTATCTTCTATCCATATTTGCTTCCTGAATCACACAGATTTCTGCCTAACATAACAGTTGTTTTCTCTCCATCCCTAAGATGGATAAACTGCTCCACACCCAAAATAAAGCCTTGTAGATGATAAATATGCCTAGCACACTCTAGGAGGATTACTGTATGCCCTTTAGGAAGGTTACATTTGATATGTTTTACCTGTATTGTTATGGCATTTGGTCCTTTTTTCACCACTTTTCTGGACAAAAAGTATTAAAGATGCCTTATATCTCAAGGTTGTGCTGTTATAGTGTAATGGATTGGTGCTCAGCTACGAATGTAAGAAAATAATCAGACATGTAAATCCTATGTTCCTCATGTTTTAAAGTCTTCTGGAGGTATACATGGACTGAATTCAGTTTCCTTTTATCTCTCCCATATCTTAGCAACTTTGGCTCCACACAAATATTGTTGTTTTAGATTTTGAGTAAGCTCAAAAACCCATTGTACTAATTATTCGTTTTTCATTCTTGTGAAAAATATAGTATAAGAGGCTATTAACAGAAGGACAACTTATTTTGGCTTACAGATTAAGACAATCTATCATGGTTGGGAAGACACAGTGGCAGAATTGAGTGGCTGATGGTCACATTGCACCATAGTCACTAAAGAAAGAAAGAAGGAAGGAAAGAAAGAAAGAAAGAAATAGAGAGAAAAGAAAGAAAGAAGAAAGAAAGAAAGAAAGAAGGAAGGAAGGAAGGAAGGAAGGAAGGAAGGAAGGAAGGAGAGAGAGAGAGAGAGAGAGAGAGAGAGAGAGAGAGAGAGAAAGAAAGAAAGAAAGAAAGAGAGAGAGAAAGACAATGGATTGTAGGTTTTTTTTTTTTTTGGTTTTTTCGAGACAGGGTTTCTCTGTGTTAGCTTTGTGCCTTTCCTGGAGCTCACTTGGTAGCCCAGGCTGGCCTCGAACTCACAGAGATCCGCCTACCTCTGCCTCCCGAGTGCTGGGATTAAAGGCGTGCACCACCACCGCCCGGCGGATTGTAGTTTTTAACACACACACACTCTCTCCATTTTTTTATACATCCATCACAGCTATTTCTACAGTTTAGTTTATTCTCCACTTTCTCTCTTTACAATACACATTTGGAAACTTCTTTGAATCAAGGACATAGTAAATACTACTATATGTTATGGATTTATCTGCTTCAAAAGTAAAAAAGCTGAATGCATAACACCAGAGATTTCAGAAAGTGATTTTAAGTTAAATGAGGACAAAGGAGTAGCATCCTTCTCCAGGATGGTGAGTGGTTCCCAAGAAAAGGAGGAGATGTTTTTGTTTACTTTTAGAGTCTATGAAAGAACACAGAAAGGAAGCAGTCTGCAGGACAGGAAGGAAGTAAAAAACTGGTGCCAGATATTGGGGATAAATGCTGAAAGATCAGAGAGGCAAAGGAACAAGCTACTGCCACATCTTACCTCTAGGATTCCTCAGCCTGAAAAAGCCTCAGTTCCTGTCTCTTCATGCCTTACATACTTTTCTCCACCCAGCCATTACTTCCTCCCTAGTGCTGGGATTAATGGTGTGTATGCTTCCCAAATACTGGGATTAAAAGTGTGTACCACTACTGCCTGGCTCTGTTTCTCTCCTAGACTGAGTCAATCTTATGTAGTCCAGAATGGCTTTGAACTCACAGAGATCCAGATGAATCTCTGCCTCTCCAGTGCTAGGATTAAAGGTATGTTCCACCACTGCCTGGCATCTATGTTTAATCTAGTAGCTTGTTCTGTTCTCTGTTCTTCAGGAAAATTTTATTAGGGTGCACAACATATCACCACATAGAACCTTCATCTCATACTTCCTGTCTGGCATATACATTACTACCTTCATCCTTGCAATGAGAAAATGAATAAGTGGTATGCAAGGCACTAAGACTATGACATTTCATTGTGGAAGTCTGTGCCAAATAAGTGAGTGTGAAGAGAATAAAATAACTTAGATTTACATTGACGATGAAATGGTGTTGAAAAAACAAGTAACAAAGTGCTAACAAGAAACTGTGAATGGGAGTAAAATGTGTCTTGGAAAAACTACATAAGGGTTTTTTTAACTAACTTTGTGCAAAGAGAAGAGTGCTGTATTTGGGTTCTCTAAGTGCCTGCCTGTTAAGTACAGAGCATTGAAAATTATCACAGCACCACAGCTAGACCAATTCCAGTCCTGCTTAAGAGAATGGAAAGAAGGCATCTTGATAGGAGGAAATTTGACAATCAAAAAATGCAAATATTCTCCAAATACATTGTATGACATTTTCAAGGAATAATAAAATGGTATACTTAAAAAAATAAAGTAAAAATATGAAAATTTTAATATCAAGATTTTGATCCCCTTTTCTCCTTTTTTAAATTTCATTTTTCTTTATTAAGAAATTTTCTACTCACTCCTCATGCTATCCACAGACACCCCTCCTCCCACCCCCCAGCCCTCTTTCCCAAGCCACCCTGCATCCCCACATCCCCAAAATCGAGGTCTCCCATGGGGGAATCAGCAGAGCCAGACTCACTGAGCCTAGGCAGGTCCAAGCCCCTTCCCCTCTTTTTTCCTTTTTGTATGTTTGTCTAAACTATATTTTGAATAAAAATCATTCACTACATTCTTTTTAACCAATATATAACAGTCTTTTTCTTATGTGTAGTTTAGGATTCCTCTCAATGCACTAGAGACAAGTATTTTACAAATGCTTCTAGTTTACATATAGGATTAGTGAACATAATTTTATGTCCTTAAAACACACTATTAGATGAAACTGTGTAGACCTACATAGCAGAAACCAATGAAATTTATACGTGGTTTTAGAATGGCATCATGTGTTGTAATAAGATATCCATTTCAAATGTGTAGCTCAGGCTGGCCTCAAACTCATCATTCTTCTGCCTCTGCCTCCTTCAGCAAATCCTATCTGCATGCACTACTACAATGTCTCTTTTAAAATTAAATAAGTTATTTTATTGAGTATACAGAAATATAATGAAGTCATCAATTGGGTTATATAGTGGATGTTTTCCAAATAATGCACTTGATGTATTTTGTTATTAAAAAATATGGGATTGATGGGTCCGTGATAGTTTGTCCAAATGCAAATGGTCAGCATTAAATGCTTGTGCATATGGCCAATACTACAGAAGCATTAGTTGTTTTAAATATGTGTGTGTATGTATATATGGGTGTGTACATGCATGTGTATGTGTGTGTAAGTGTGTATATATATATATATGTGTGTGTGTGTGTGTGTGTGTGTGTGTGTGTGTGTGTGTGTATGTGGGTATGTGTACACATATAAATTTATAGAAATGGTTGTAAATTTGAGATCAAGTTGTGAGGTAGTTGGAAGGGGAGATAGGAAGAATTGTATATAAAGTTATTTACTTAATTATTTGGAAATAAAATTTAATAATGATCCTAACAATAAGTATATTTAATATAACTTAATTTATCATATTGTAAGAGCATAGAACTAATTAATTCAATGTAACATCAACCATGCTTTAAATCTTCAGTTATATAAATTGCTACTAAATTTTTCCAATTAATTCTGGGCATACCTGTATATTCCTATTATTGATACTTATATGCGTTCATTACCAAAATTATAGAGGTAAAATTCTTGTTCTAAAACTACATATAATTCAACTTTTTCTATAAGAACTAAATGTTTAATTGATTAATTCCAATTTTTAAAATTAAAAAATGCTATCATGTCTTGGTGGCCTGATCATTTCTGAAGAGTGAATAGAGGGGAGTGGTCCTGGAGCAGAGGGGAGGAAAGGGGGAGGCTAGAAAGAGTGGAGGGAGGGGAAACAGTGGTTGGTATGTTTTATATGAGAGAAGAATCTATTTTTAATGAAAAGAAAAAACAAGCAAAAAGAAATAATATTTATAAATACTGCCAGACTGCTTTCTAAAACTTTATCATTTAAAATATCATTCACATTATGGATAGTTTTCTCATCATCTGTGCCTTTCAGTGCAGATCACAAATGATATCTCATTACTGGGTTAATTTGCATTCATCTGACTTCTATACATTCTAGGTATACTTCAGTGTTTTATGCCCATGTGCATTTTCTACCCTGTAAATTATATTACACTTTCCTATTTCATAATTTACTTGTTCGCCTTATTCATTTTTGGGGGTGTTTGTTTTCCACAATTTAACTTTTTCATTTGGTTTTCCATCATATACATTATAACTCCATCCCTTACTATCTTGCCTGTATTTAAATAGTGTATGTTGTGTCAGTTGCCATATGGGATCTTTAATTTAAAATCAGTCACATGCAATTGTGAGTTACCTGGTATGTTCTGAGAATCAAACCCAGGTCCTATTTTAAAGCAGAAAATGTCCTTAATCACTGAACCATTCCTCCAGCTCTGAAATTCCTATTTTGGAAAGATATTATACAGACAAGTAAACTAATGAAAAGGTAAGACAGCCCATCTTAAACTTTGGTGGGGACTCACTTGACAGAGGACCTATGAGAAGTAGTGGGGAAATTCCCAGTCGCATGGAGACAGGTGTTATTGAAATATATCTGATTCCCAGGAGAAATCATCACGGAAACTATTTTCCAGGAGGACGTCCTTCTGTTCATGTCCCTCTGAAAGGCATGCACGCTCCTTCTTGGACAATTCTGATCATAGCAGCTAACTTGTAGTGATATTAATACAATTTACATCCTTCTTTTCTTTCTTGTATCTTGAGGGTGATTTTTCCATATTTACTGTAGTGCCTATCTAATAAAGATATGTGCTTTTGTTCCTTCTTTAGTCAATGCACTATTATATTGTTTTCTATTGCTTGCTACATGCCTTGATAGCTTAATAAAACAATAGCTTTAATTCATTAACAGGTTAACAAAAGAACTCTGCCTTTCCTTAAGAACAGAAATACACAATATCAAAGGCTTGTTGGAAGTGAGAAGAAAATGTCAATACTTCAGTGTAAAAATAAATGTGAAAATAGTATTGTAGTTTATATTTTCCTTAGACAATCTGAATAGTCATGAGCAATTAGACCAACAGCAATTCAAAATAGAGATAAAACATGAATTTAAATTGACAAAATGTACAATTTCAAAGATACTTTCACTAATAAAGAAGTGAGTTCTATATAAACTTACACACATATACATGTATATATATATATATATATATATATATAAACATATATGTTGCATTTTAAATGACAGAATCTAATTTTTTCCAAAATAACATATCTGTCTGGAAGTCACAGTCTTCAATTTCATAAAATTTGTAAAACAGAAAAAAAGGAAGGTGAGGAATGTAAACTAATGTTTAAAAATTGTATAATGGCAATAAAAACTAAAGCTATACTGCTATTTTCTTAAACTCCCTCATCTTCTGGCATCTATGTACTCTTGCAGCATACCATGTTGCATTTTCTCTGTGCAGTCATCCCCATCTCAATGCTCACTTCCCGGTATGGAAAGTTTTATGAAATTTCAGGTAATGGAAATTTCTAATGATCACGAATATCTATGATTGGTTCTGTTTTAGATCACTTCATTTTACTTTCCTGGGTGGAACACTTTTTTTCTTCAATGCTGTTGTCTTCATGAGATCTAATCATGAAATATATCTCCTCATCTAAGCATTTGGCCATCTCTATTAGCACTTAAATTTTCAAAAACTACCCTACTATGACGAAAAGCAAACAAGAGTTTTTATTTCTACATTGTTCTTCAAATGCACACACTTTCATCACCCCACTGTGTGTCCCTAGAAAGCAGTTAAAGCAAAGAGAAATAACTATCAATATAAAATGACCACAAAATGATTTTGATTTTGTGAGGAATGATAGAGCTTTCATTTGCTTGTTTCCATGTATATTGTGAGAGGTATCTGATATGTTGCATTGTCCTTCGTATCCATCTAGACCTGGGACACCTTTTACTTTCCCTCATGTACCTTATATGCACACAACAAAGCCTGCTTCAGAAAAGCTTGTCTAACAATATATGATGATTTTTTTGCAGAATGAACAAACAATACATAAATCTATAAGCAAATATCCTCCTTCATAGAATGTCTTACCAAAATACCTGCTGCCTAATAAGTATAGCATACTCCAGCTTTAATACTTTTAATAGGCTATACATTTCTAAGTGTTCAATGTTCATGAATTTTGAAATAAAAATGTTAAAACCAACATACACATGATTTAACTCTTGTTAACCAGGCCAATCCAATGCTGTCTAAGAGGCCCTAAGAAAGGACAAACATCAGTCTTGTGTCCTTGCCCAGGGCAGAGATGTCAAGGTCTGGGCTGGAGCTGGTGCAAGAACTTTGATGAAGTTAAGGTTTGGGTTTTAAGCTTATCACCACCACCCCCATTAACAGACTGGTGCTACCACCCCCAGGCCACTGTATGCTCAGTCTGTGGCACACTTGATATAACCCATGTTCTCCTTGTGCAATGTTTCTTAATTATCTCCCTGCTGACTTTGTTCTGACATACGAAGACATTCTGCTCACTCTGTCCCACTCCCATCTTGCAGACTGTGTATTAGATGCCATACTTCTTAATAAACTTGTTTGCCATATGTAACAAGCTTGTGCAAGATCTTCTGGTTCCAACTTTCCTATCTTCTTTATTTTATCCTTGATCTCTTTGGAGCTGTCACTGAAGAATGATCTGCTGATCCAGGTCATTTAACAGATTAAAAAAAATGAAAACCCCAAATGACATATCCGCTTACTCTTATTCATCCTCTGCTCTGAAGGATATAGTGCCTATTCACATGATTATCGTTTGCTAGGTAAAATTTTTATGTTAATTGATCAGCATCAATTAGGCTATTTAATTCTCACAACAGTGCTAAAATGTAGAAACCCTTTCTCATTTTGAGGAAATATTTTGATTGTTCATTCCTCAAATTGATGAGCAATCTTGTGTCCCTTTCACAGATGAATGGAATCTCAGGTAGTTGCTATGAGCATTCCCACACTGGACCTGCAAAAAGACGTTTGATTACTTATCAGCTTTGTTTTTTGAGTATATAGAAAGCTAGTGTAGAGGGAGTTTGAGAAAAGTCTTTATCTCTATTCCTTTGTCCTTTAAGCCATTCCCCCATATCTGATTTGAATGTGCAACTTGATTAATTGATGAACAAGTTCCTTCCCTTAGCCTTCTGTCTGCAGGTGGATGTTCTGCCTTGTGCAATGGGGCTCAAGCAATTGCTCTGATAAGGCGATTATGTAATTCTGCTGACTCATTGAACAGTGTAGATACTTATCAGCAACAAGATGTTATGCTGCCTTTCCCTTGAATATAGACCCTTTATGAAAAAAATGCCTAGTAAAATCTTTATGAAAAATGGAGCTGATATGATCTTTAACTATGTGACATATCTATCATCAGTATTCAGATCTGAAGCCATTGTTGCCATATCCTTGGACACTTATTCATGGATTTCCAATAGAGGCTCAAACAGCTTTGCAAAGTAGCAAGGAAATTTTACTCGAAAGACAAGCATTAGTTGAGATTAGAAAGACGTACAGTGAGGTGCAGCAGTGGTTCGTATGGGGCTCACTTCTGTTTGTGTCCAAGACAAGGAGGACTTCTTTTGCCACAGGGCTTAGCCACTCCTGGTTGCTTGCTTCGACTAGCAAGTATGTGTTATATCAGCCCTTTGCCCATTGTTGATGTCCTCCCCCACAATACACCTGATCTGGTGAACTCACAGGTGAAGCTAAATAGACCACTAGACATGCAATCTCAGTAAATTTTCTCTTTATTCCCAGGTTCCAGAGGTACAACGTAACTAACTTTGGATATGGAAAGTCTCTGAGCCTTATGTTCCTTCAAAATTGTGGTTAGAGATGAGACTATAATGAGATTAGTTCCATAATATTTGGTCTCATTAAGGAGTAGATGAGATTGCTACAATTAAAGAAATACTTGAGGTGATTTCCATCCAATTTGGAATATATTTCAATTGCATTAGAAAACACACAAAAAACAAGATCATGAAAATAGAGCAGTTAGTGTAGCAATGGTTATTGAAGGCTTCTAAAATTATCTAATTCCCTTGTAACTCTGAATTTGTGTATATACAATACTTATGTTTACATTTTATTAAACTCCTTCAGGTTATTTTTAACCTTTAATGAACTAAACTTCTGAGTTCAAATTCAGTTCATTAAATGACATTTTAAAGAGACTAGAAAGAACCATATTTAGAAAACATATCATCCAAAAGTCAATTTGCTCATTTGCTATTCATTTTTCCAGTGTTCTCAATCTATTCAAAATATGTTTAGGTGCTATAGTCAAACTTTTTTTTCTCTTTCATATGTAAGCATATCTCTGCTGGATAAGAATATTCAGTGTTTCTTTCTTCAAAACACCTTAAAACTAAGCTGTCATTTCATACCTTTTCTGAAAATGCTTATAAAAAAGATCCAGAAATTCCTGAGGATACAATCTGATTATGAATGCCAATGAACAACTACAAAATAAAAGCCCCAAATAGAAGATGTTTAAAATGTTATGAAAATGATCTTAAAATCATTCAAATTCTAAATTAAACTCAGTCAACTTTGTAGTGAAATTAATGAGACCCATTAATGAGCAACATTTCACTGTGCTTTAATCAGGCTCACTACTGCATTAAACTAAAGGGATGTGAGTTCCCCATACTCTGCCTCCAAGAGCTGGTGCTGCTAAGGAGGTAGCCTTTGGTTGTAGGAATTCAAAGGAAGGATTAGTAAATTCATCCCCATTCAACCACAATCTATTTAGTGACAGCAATTTCTTAATCCCATATCAGGTAATTCTGGCTTGAGGTTAAGAAAAAACAAACAGAATGCTAAGTTGATTTTTGAGATCTGCACAGCAATAAACTGCTAGAAAATAAGAATAGCGGGTGGTCTTCATTTGGTTTGTGGCAATCAGAGATAGGGTTGGGATTCTGAGAACCAGGAAAACAGCCAAAGGCATAGACATCCATATGATTACTGCTCAGTTGGAGCATACATGGGAAGAGCAAACATAATTATGGCAGCTGGCTTTATACATGGATCACTTCTTTCTGTTATTCATGGTTTCAGCATATTATGTAAATGCATTTTATTTCACGTTTCAGTTATAAGTCATATAAGTGATTTGATTTCTTCTTACACTCTTTCCTGAAAATATATTTACCCCCCCCCCAAAAAAAAGAAGACTCAAGTAATGTACTAATGTGGATGGAATAGCTGTCAAGACATGTCAATGTTACAGTAGTGACATTAAGTAGTACATATACACAGGCTTTGCCATATGCAGGAACAGTGTGCTGAATCCTGGGGGCAAGAACCATATAAACAGATTCAGTCCTTCTGCTTAGCAGAATATATACTTTGTTTCATCTTTCCTTAATTTGAAATTTCTTTATTTCTGTTTCATTGTCTCTTAGAATTTTATACAATGTATTTTGATACCATTCACCCCTTTTCCCCAACTCTTCCCAGATTCACATTCTCCCTACTGACCCAACTTTGTGTCCTTGGATTTTATTTTTTAAGATTATCAAGTCCAATTAGTTTTGCCTATAGATATGTGGATATGTGTCCTATAACTGGAGTGTTGTTTAACTATTGAGCTATTGGGGCTACACTTCTTTTTTAAAATTCCCTTCTCATATGGCACATCCTGACCACAGTTTCTCCTTCCACTCAACCCCCAGTCTCTATCCTCCACCTCCCCTCTTCCCCAGATCCAGTCCTCCTCCTCTCCAAAATAACCAGGCCTCCCAGGGACTTCAACCAAACATGGCATAATATTCTACAATAAGACCAGGAACATAACATCACACCAAGTCTTGATGAGGCAACAGTTTAGGAGAAAAAGTATCAGAGGCAAAAGAGTCAGAGACTACCCCTCTTCCCACTGTTAGGAATCCCACAAGAACACCAAGCTACTCAGACATAACATATATGAAGAGGACCAAGGTCAGACCGCTACAGGTTCCCTGATCTCTGTGAGGCCCTCAGAGTCCCTGTCAATTGATTCTGAGAGCTGTGTTCTCTGGTGTCCCTGACCCCTCTGGTTTCTCAGATCCTCCCTTCCCTTGTCTGTAGGACACCCAGAGCTCTGCCTATTATTTGACAGTGGGACTGTGCATCTGGGCTACACTCTTAAAGAATACTGACTCCCTCTTTCTCAGATACTATGAATTGCCAATAGTTAATTAATTCTAGTGGGAGTGGCTTGGGCTTCAAATGTCTTGCACACAGTGTCACAACCACTATGGATTCATCAGAAGATATCCAGACTCATCCACTGCCTCTGATTCTTACACTCTTTCTGTCCCCTCTTCCACGATGATCCCTGAGCCTTGGAAGAAAAGGGTGTGGTATGAATGTCCTTTATAGGAATGAGCATTATTTAGTCTGCCGTTTACTGCACCCAGACCAGCTGTGAGTTTCTGATAGCTTAAAAGAAACTTCTTTAATGAAGGCTGAGAAATGCACTAATCTATAGGTATGACAAACAAACAAACAAACAAAAAACCCCACTAATAATGGTCTGTTTAATATTAAATCTAGTTAACAATAATAGCACTAGATTGTCTTGCTAGGGCCTATGATTGGTCTATCTCAGGTTCTTGGCTCTAGCAACAGTGCCAGTGACTAAGTTTCAACTTTTGGAAAGGGTCTTAAGTCAAGTGAGAAAATAGCTGATGGTTTATTAGATATCCATGTCACTATATTACTATATTACTATAGTTTGCTATGTTCATAGTTTGGTAAGATTGATGATCACTTTTCCAGTAGTTTTCATAGAATTACCAAGAATTATGAAAGCTAGCCTGTAGGGTTAAAGCTTCCGTATGAGTTCATGCTTGATTTCTTGACTTGCCTAGCCCTGATATGAAGGTTTGTGCCTGGACTTATTATAACTTTGCAGTGTTCAGTTGATAACCCTGGAGGCCTGCTCTTTTCTGAAGGGAAATGGAGGAGAAGTAGATCTGTGTGGGAGGGGATGTGCAGGGAGGAGTAGAGGGAGGGGAAATGGTGGTCACATGTACTGTATGAGAGAAGGATTTTTAAAATAATTCAGCTGTAGAGTCTTATCATGAAGTTCTGGTGGGGGGAATTAACCAAGAATACTGGCAAATATTTATAATGGTTGAGGGTCTATGGGACCTCAGAAACCAGCAACCCACAAAGAGGTAACTTAATCCTTTTTGTAGGCTTTTGTAGGTTAACTTACAGTTTCTGCTAGGAGCATTGTAGATGATCCAGTTTCTTTTGTGTCTTAAGTACTCTCCTGAGAATATGGGACAATTTCTACTCTAGATCATGTATCCTCGTTATTTTTGAGAGCTGATTATTCTGTTGCTTTTTAAACTACTAAGGTATGTATTTCTAGAGCAAACAACATGATGAATGTTTGCTCTATAATATCAATTCATTCCTGATGTGAGGCACATAATACTACCCAAACACATAAAACCCTCTTCTTTTAGAATACTGGTTATTTATCACATAATTATTTCAGGTGTTTGTTAGTGGGATACTTGGTGATATTGTTGTAGAGTTATCTGTTCTACTAAGTTGCTGGAAAACTTTTCACTAACACAAGTAAACATGTTTATGTTAAACAAGTTTATGTTATATTATGTTATGTTGTGTTATGTTATGTTAAAATTGATAAATCAATAAGTATAGTCCTAATATTATTTCATTACCTTTTATTCTTTGAGAATATCATACTTGTATACAATAAAACATGATTATGTTCCCCTCCTCATTTTCTTCCTTCAATTCCCTCTATTTATTCACCAAAATGTTCTCTACCCGACTTCATGTCCTTTTTTATTTGTGCATATGTTATAATCCACTAAATTCAATAAATGCTATAGATATATGCATGAATGTTGGGTCATCCACTGAAGCCTGTGAAACTGACAGAAGCCACACCCATAAAGAAAAATGTTTCTCCCTCTCCCAGTATCTATGTTACCATTGAGTCCTCCATAATAGACAGATCTATATAGCAACTTTTCCATCTATACCTGAATTTTGGGTGGCTGGATTTTGTGCAGGTATCACTCATATAATCACAGGTGACATGAATTTGTGAGTACAATATCTGTGCCATGTTCAGCAGACACATCACTGCTTCCCACTCTTTTGCTCTTAACATTCTTTCCAACTCATCAGAAGGTGGAGGTGCAAAGGGTTATTAAAGATGCCTCACTTAGAGCTAAGAACTCACACTCACATATTCTCAGCATGCTGACCTGTTTTGCGTCTCCCTATCAACTGCTACCAACTACAAAAAGAACCTTCTCTGAGCAAGTTTGAGAGTAAATAATGTCTGTGATGCAAACATAAATGTTTAGAAATCAACCTAACGATGTGAATATTTAACAAAATAATAACAGCAGGTTCTATTCTTGGTCCTAAGACCCTACAATTCATGAACTTTGGACCATAATTATAGTAGCAGGTATAAAGTTCCTTCCTGTGGTGCAAGACTCAAATAAAATCAGAAGATGATTGGTTGTCTTGTAACAGTCATTCCACTTGCATCGATGGGCACTTTTTGGTGGCAAGTCAGGGTGCAACATCCAGAGCTAGATGAAATCTCTCCATGTATTTTCTTCACCACTAGCTTGCATAGCACCTTCTGGCACCATGAAAGCTGGCCCAAGCCTCCCGCTTGGATTGAGATTGATATCTTTTCTGCAATCACAGAATGTCCACCCTCTTTCTATTAAGGGACAGAAGTAGCCTTTACAAGGTGCACTAGTCCACTAAGGCAAGAGCAAAATACATTTTTTTTTCTCACAGCTCAGGAAAGTAAAATTCACAATCTAGGATGCCCCAAGGTTTGTTTGTGACACACTCCTTCTGATGTGAACACAGTCACCATTAAATAAGTGTCCTCTAACGAGGCTTTGTTTCTGTTCATGCATGTGCCTCATCTTTACTACTTATATTGGATTAGAATCGAACTTTCATAACCTCTTTTAAACTTAATCTCTTTTAAGGCCATATTTCAAAATTTAGATATGTTAAAAATTAGGTCTTTGGGTGTGACTTATCAGGAGATACTGTTCATTCCATAAGGGTTATATTTTCATAATTATGCTTCATCTTACTGAAGCCCTAGAGCAGTGCTAACTTAATACATAAATTAATAGGTTACACACTTAGATAACTGCATAATTATGTTAGTAGTATTGTTTATGTAATTGATTGTGTTTTCTTTTATGTATTTGCTAAAATAATTATAAGTAAAACACAATTTTGAAGACGCTAGGAGCACTGTTATTTACCTGTGCATATTAAAATCATGAAGATGCATTATTCATAATATACATTGTCCACACCTATAGGCCATGCATGAACCTAATTCACTACATCTGCAACAGATTTTGAATACTCTAGTGTTGAAAACCTCACAGGTGCTGGAAACTACGTAGAAATTTAGAGCAAGAATTTAGATAGTTTTTCTTCTCCAATGTATTGAGTGGCCATAAGTTGAACTGCAGTTCATCAATTATAACAAATATATCATGTGGATATTTCTCCCTAATAACAAGTTTCCTATGTTTAACACTGGTCTTTTATTACAGAACATGGCATATAATAATTTGTGCAAATACATTTGTGAACTGAATGAACATACTAATTAAATAGTTGAAGACAATTGAAGTGTAGCTGGAAAGTTTTCTCAGGTCCTGCCCAGCCCCACGGTCCCTCAGCTGCTTATAAAATAATCATTCAGAGGCTGAATATTAATTATCAACTGTATGGCTAAGGCAGGCTTCTTGCTAGCTAGCTCTTATAGTTTAACTCAACCCAGAAGTGCTAATCTATGCATTGCCACCTGTTCTGTGGCTTTCCCTGTATCCCATTACATGTTGCCCCTAGGATGGCAGTCTGGTGTCTCCCCCACTCCACCTTTCTTTTTCCTATCTCTTTCCTTGGATTTCCTAC
The DNA here is from genome assembly GCA_902168425.1 of Peromyscus attwateri. Taxonomy (NCBI): domain Eukaryota; kingdom Metazoa; phylum Chordata; class Mammalia; order Rodentia; family Cricetidae; genus Peromyscus; species Peromyscus attwateri. The sequence continues at coordinate 37,966 of CABHPP010108036.1, forward strand.
CTGCCTCTAGGCTGCCTTACCATAGGCCAAAGCATCTTATTTATTAACCAATGGGAACAACATATATTCACAGTGTACAGAAAGACGTCCCTCAGCAATGAAGTTCTTGTAAAAGACAAAAATATACTTATAATATGTGGAATAGTTAAATAGATTCTATAATTAAGCAACATATGGTGGACATGGAGATAAAAATAAGGTAAGTGAAAATAGTGGGGGGAAATCAGATGTGGTAATCTCAGAAAAAACTGAACTGAAAATAGCAACACTAATCCAACAGAACAGAAAGATGGGTGCATGCCGTGTAAGTGCTTCCTGGTTCTTTTCTGTGAGTCACACACTGTCGGTTGTTTCCAATTCTGCTTCCATGTTCTGAAGTGATAGAAATCCTTATGATAACTAGAACAAGGCACACTAGCTGGGTTCACTCTCCTTTTCCATTTAACAAGACTAGGACACCTGTCAGGTGGGAAGGGATTATAGCACAGGCTGTTGACAAGGAACAGCACACTTCTTCTTATATGACTAGTCAGGTACTGTACTTACTGATAGGAGCAAATATTAATTCTTCTAATGGGAAAGATTTAGTCACTAGGAATTTTAAATTAGCAAGGAAAAGAAATAGAACAACTTTTGCATCCTTTGAAGATGGAATCAAAAGCAATGAAATAAAAACAGTGATTGACTTTGTATAAATACATGTGCATTCTTGAAAAAATTATACTGATACCTAAGACAGAACTAGTATGTAAAAAAGACTTGTGCCGTGTTACATTATATTTTTATAGCTAAAAGTCACAGTAAGAAAACAGCTAACAAATGTTTGAAGATTTTTTGTCAACATAAGATCAATGTTTGTCTTTAATCAGAAACAAATGACCCTTTGAATCTCAAATTGAGAAGTAAATGACTCTGACCTTCTCAGCAGATTAGTAATAGGATATAAAAATGTTAACTTCTAGCATACAGAGGCATTAAATTCAAGTGAACCCACTGGTGACTACACATTACAATATCCAATAGCTCTCTCAATAGCCTAAGTGAAATTACTCTATAGTCCCAGCTCAATTTTCAAACATAGATGACACATAAATAGAAAACATGAGTCAATTAGTGAGTCTGTCTTCAGCTGCATCAACACATTAAAGGAACATTTTTCTCATCCTAAAAGAGACAAGAGGCATGTAATGCAGATGGGAAGCATTTCTTTGTCATTCATGAAGAGTTATCAGAGAACATACTTTTAAATTAGAAAAGTTGTTAGCAGTTAAAATGTGCACATTGTTTCTAAATCTGTCTTTGTTTCATTTGGTTTTGAACACTCTGATAACTTCTTCGTTGATTATTCTACAGAAGAAAGTATGAAATTCTTCACTTAGTAAATTTCTCTACTTGGTAAATGAATAGTAAAATTCCAAGCAGAAGCTTCTACTGATCCCACACAGGATGGCTTTGAACTAGAGGAGTTGGTTCCATCACACTGGGAAATGACTGACTCTTTTATCTCACTCAGTTCAGTGTCAACATATAGTATCTATTACTTATGTGCTAATATACACTTAATTACTCTTTTCATTATTTATATTTAGCATGACAATCCAGTAATCATTACATTAAAATGAGACACTTCCTTCAAATTAAATCACATTCCACTACCACATGCATTGTGTTGGACTGCACAATTGCCCAGAATGTTATTATAAAATACTTTTCTTAATACATGTATAAAATTATTCTCATAAATGATTTCCTCCTTTTGATATAAAATTAAAATGCTTGGGGGAAGAAGTATCACATTGCTTAGTGAAACTTTAATTTATCTGTCATCTATCTATCTATCTATCTATCATCTATCTGTCTACTATCTATTTATCTGTCATCTATCTATTGATCTCTCTATCATCATCTATCATTTACCTATCATATATTTATGTATCTACAATCTGTCAATTGATATCTCCTTATATAATATGTTTTTCACAAGTTTATAAAATAATGTTTCCCTGTTTTTTGGGGGTGTATTGTCAACGTCATATAACTCTCCTTCAACCTTCTTCCTCTGCTTAATATCATGTCTTAGTTACTTATAAAATATACTTTAATTTAAGATATATGTAAGTAATTGTTTTATTATGTTGTTTAGAAAATAACAGTCCGATAGGGAACTGCCCTGATCCTCATCAGATGCCTGAAATAGCTCCTTTCCATGAACTCCATTCTGTCCCTTAATTTTATTTTATTTGGTGTTTTCCCTATCCATGCTCTCAACTATTTAAAATGTTTTTTAAAAATAAGAAAAACATTTTAAAAATGCTAACAAGAGGTGAAGATGTTGACCTGAAGTGGCCCTTCCACAGGATGTGAAGAGCTATTCTGTTCACTTCATTCTGCTATTAAAGGCCTGTAGATTAAGCTTCAAATGTGCTCAAGACACTTTGCATTCTAAGTACAACTACAGAAATTTCTGTCTTCAAGTCACCAAAATATTTTTGATTATTATTGATATTGTTCTTTCTGAAGTCACACATTGCAAATCTTCAGGCTAGGAGGAGATGGGATTTTTGTTCGTTTATTTGTTTTGTGTCATTTACTCTTTGTTCTTTGTCTCTTTGGGGGGAGGGGGCTTCCATCCAGGTCCCAAATATATCACATACATGGAGGCTTACTCTTACTTATGAATGCCCGGCCTTAGCTTGACTTATTACCAGCCAGCTTTACTTAAATTATCCTATCTATCTTTTGTCTCTGGGCTTTTATCTTTCTCTATTTCTGTACATCTTTTCGTACTTCTTATTCTGTGGCTGGTGGTGTAGCTAGGTGGTTAGTCCCTGGAGTTCTCCTCTCCTCATTTTCTCTCTCCTTGATCCTTTTTTCCTCCCAGATTTCTCTTCCTATTTATTCTTTCTTCCTGCCAGCCATGCCTACCCTTTCTTCTGCCTTGCTATTGGCCATTCAGCTCTTTATTAGACCAATCAGGTGTTCTAGACAGGCAAAGTAATGTAGCTTCACAAAGTTAAACAAATGCAACATAAAAGAATGCAACACATCTTTGCATAATTAAACAAATGTTTCACAGTATAAACAAATATAACACATCTTAAAACAATATTCCACAACAATGAGGCTTTCTCTTTGTTACTTTCACATTGAAGATATAATGGGACACTTTTTAGACTACACATTTAGAACCTGAGATTTCAGTATCTGTTAAAATATCAAAAAACACCCTCTATTTCTTTCTCAAATTTAATTGTTATTTCCTATCAGAGAATCTGTAGAGCAGAATTCTTTGCATATTTACATGGTTTTATTAGAACTCAGTAAGGCTGACAATGAAAAATAGATATTCCATATGTATAATATAGAAACTTTCCTTGTTCTCAATTTTAAATTGCCCATAAAGAATCATCTTTCAAATAATTTTGTAAATAATAACAAAATGAACTTAAAATTTTAAAGTAATATAGTTCATAATATTTACAAACGGTAAATAGTCTGTTTCTACAGTAGTTGAAAATATATTTTCTCTATAATACAGGGAAATATTTTCAGCCATTTTATGAAAATAAGCCTGTAATTGTTAGGCAATGTTCACAACTCTCAATTTATTATAATCTGGTTTTGAAGATCCATTCCTATAACTGACTTTGGAGCAGATGGAATTGGGTATTTACATATCCACTTGCTGAGTGAAAGCTCAAATTAAATAAAATTTGTACTGAAATCAGAAACCTCGTTTCTGTTGTCTTTTTGTGAAGGCATGAGCTTTATTGTGCTTCATTAGAAGAACAGAATTGTCTCAAACACAGCTTCTGCTCTCTCCCTTTTCCTCTAGTTCTCCAAACCCCTCCCGTGTCTCCTCCCGCCAACTACTCTCATTACTTACTCTCAAATTAATGACCTCTTTTGTTTTTAATTATTAATGTTTTTCACATGCATGCATGCACACACACACAAATACAACATATTAAACCCATTTAGTGCTGGTTAGTTGTGTCACATTTCAGGACCAAACAATGTAGGCTTTGACTGTTGCCCTTGGTTGTGTCCCAGAGGTTAAATGTAAGTCCTTATTTTAAACATATTTTGTATATTGTTTTTGTAACGAATTTTCAAGTTCTTGCTAAATAATTGACACACAAATTGGAACAAAGTTACTTCCCACGTCACCAATAATTTATGGCATCTCTAAACATTTGCTGTGAAGAGAGTGACAAACTTATCTGGTGGATATTGAACTGTTTTATATGTATATAAACATATATATGTACATGTATATATATACATACATATATACACATGTATGTGCAATATGAATCATACAGTAACAGACTGTGCCACTGGAACTTTAGATGAAAATACTAAGAACACTTCACATCACATAACAATATGATGATTTTCAGCGTTTGACTTTCTACATAACTGCCTAGGATACTTCTTAATATCCTTTCTCTGATAGAGATTCAACACGTCATTGTTTTTTAGCTATGTAGTGTAAATATAATGTTCTATTGTTTGGAAACAGTTCATTATTATTAAACTGTTTCTGTACATCTTCCATTAATGTGTACTTATACACACTGCATACAAATATGTGACTTGATATAAGCATACCTTTTTGCCTATGTTTCCTCTCAGAAAGGCAATAATCCTTCTTTCCTTCATTTTCAAAATTCCACATTTTGTCATGCAAAAGGAGCTAGTTTTTCCACTTTTGTTTATTATATTTACGGTGTTCTGTCTGCATGTATGCCTGCATGCCAGAAAAGGACACCAGAGCTCATTATAGATGGTTGTGAGCCACCATGTGATTGTTGGGAATTGAACCTGGGTCCTCTGGAAGAGCAGCCATTGCTCTTAAGCTCTGACGCATCTCTGCAGTCCTGTTTTTCCACTTTTGCTCAAAATAAATTATATTATAATGAAGTCCATATATTCTGAATATTTATACATATATATAAAGTAATCCTTCTCTTTCAATGGGAGTTATTTACAGAGCTTCCTGTGTATACCCAAAGCTGGGACTGCTGAACCATTTGCTAAAATATCATGTCATTTGCATATAATCTAGCACACTATGGTACAACAATTCATCAGGGTCTAGAAGGTACATGTTATGACTTCCAGACTCTTGTTCTAGAACAAGGTATAGGAATAGGGTGTATGACCAATGGAAGAAATGGATAATTTATTAATGGTGAAATGTACCTCAGAAATTAGAAGTGGTCCAGAGCTGTGAGGATGTGAGACTCAATTACCTCATCCTTAGAGCCTTTTAGCATATTTAATATGGTATTATATATATATATATAATATATTTTAATAATTTTTGATAGTCTTTCGTATACAGCACACTTGTCCCAGATATGGTGTATTTTGTTAGATGTCACCATTGATCAGTGGGGCTTCTAGTGTTTCTGTTTCTGTCACTTTTAATTTTATATACTAAATTTGAAACTTCCTGAAGACAGATTTCCTCTACAAATAACTCTCCTGGCTGAATGATTTTCTTTAAATCATTGCTGCATTACTCACAACACCAAATGTGAGTACAGCGGGAATGCTATGCTCGTTATACTGTGGTCCTTAAGAAGCAACAACAGTCGGGTGGTGGTGGTGCACGCCTTTAATCCCAGCACTGGGGGGCGGGGTGCAGAGCCAGGTGGATCTCTGTGAGTTCGAGGCCAGCCTGGGCTACCAAGTGAGTTCCAGGAAAGGCGCAAAGCTACACAGAGAAACCCTGTCTCGAAAAACCAAAAAAAAAAAAAAAAAGAAGCAACAACAACAAAAATATCCTATGTGTTCAGTTAAGGTCCTTTATCCCAGATATCTTCTTTTTTTAAATGGTTTGAACCATGCGTGTATAATCTGCAAATAAAAATGTTTACTTGGGCTATGTGCATATCCATCCATCAGGTAAATCATTTTAACAATCAAGAGTACCTTGAGCCGGGCGTTGGTGGCGCACGCCTTTAATCCCAGCACTCGGGAGGCAGAGGCAGACGGATCTCTGTGAGTTCGAGGCCAGCCTGGGCTACCAAGTGAGCTCCAGGAAAGGCGCAAAGCTACACAGAGAAACCCTGTCTCGGAAAAAAAAAAAAAAAAGAGTACCTTGATTGGAAAGTTTTGGAACGTTAATGATGGAATGTTGTAATGTTGGGAATAATGGAAATGTTACTTATAACGCTAAGAAAAACGAGCTTTGTAATATATACATTCATACATATATAATGCTCTTTAATATATCCTGTGTCAATCCATGTCTTTCATATTCTCAATGATGCGTATATTTCTGTTGAATTGATGTAAGCAACTGTAATTTCTATGTTAGATGGCTAAAGAGCCTCAAATTTACAGTATAAATTGAAGTCAGAGGGTAGAAGAAAATTTTCATGGATTTAGATCAATAATTTAGCTATAGAAATGCATAAAAACTCTTGCAGTAAAGCCGTTTTACTGTGTGCCTCCCAGATTCTGCTTCATTGCTCATTTGTAAAAACAAACATTTGCCATGAAGACATAACTGCCAATTCAGTCTAAATAAGACAAATGAGATAATGAGACCAGTGGCACATTGGAGTTGACAAATCCTGCAAAATGTTCAGCTCTAAGTAAAAAGCCTTCCTTTCCTGCCAAAAGGTCTATATGCTAATACTAACTAATTTGCCAACCTTGGCCCTACATTGTTTGACAATAGCTGAGCATCCCAATTTGTTACAGTTGTGACAGTAATTTGTATGTAAAGTGTTGCTCGATCTAGTAATCTGAACAACCTCTTAACCCAGCAACCAATCATACAGAGACATACTTCCTACTGAAAAGCCTTGGGAAAGCAGAAAACACACACACACACACACACACACACACACACACACACACACACGTCTATCAAGGATATAGTAACATTGAGAAGGTAAGAGAATAGCCATATAAAGTATGATTCCCAGCTATCCAAAGCCTAGCTACAGAAACAGAGTTGAAATAAAGCATGTTACTGACTTTAACATCACGGACTTTATCAGAATCAACCATATACTTGCAAATTACCCATTGACTTGAAAACATCAATTTATAGTACTTTTTTTAAAACTCATTCTTATTTGTCATATTTCTGAAGCAGCCCAGAGGTATTGACAATCAATTACATTTTCTGGTAATATTTTTTAAAATTATTTAAAAGGAAATTATTCATTTAATTTTTGGCATATGGATAAAAATAAAATGCAACACTTCATGGTTAGAAAATTCTGTTCATCATTATATTATGAAATTAGAGAAAAAATTGCATTCTTTGAAAATGCTATATTATAAATAAGCGATCAAATAAATTTGGGTAAATTTTTATCAATTCATGACATGATCAAAATTAAACTTTATTTGCAGATCTTTATATTTTTAGTTTAAAACAATTTTATTGAAGATAGAAGGCCAATCTGCTTCAAACTGCAAAAAGAAGAATTTTGGGAAAGTATATGGATTTTTATCTCCTGTCTCTTTTAAGTCAAGGGAAATATAGATTTAAAAATAGAATTTTTCTTTCTTAAACTGTTTTGAGAAATAGCTCTGTAATTTTTTTGATTCTAATGTTTCCCACAGCCATTTTGCAGTTCTTCTCTTACATGGCTCAGACAGGAAACATGGGTTGATTGGATTGGCCTTGGAGTGCTGCAGTCCTTGGTGGGAGACGAAAGTTTATGAGCTAAATTAATCAGCTCAAAAGGCTGACAGCACACAGTCTTCATTAAAGAAGCTTCTCTTGCAATAGATGGGAATAAACACAGAGTCATACAACAGGAAAATATACAGAGAGTGAGAGATTTTGAAACATTCTTTTCTAAATGAGGTCTCTTCATCAAAACCTTCCTCTCAGAGTTAAGGGAGTTATGTGGAATAGGATGCAGAAAGGTTGGGAAAGCAGGAGTGATGGATGACTTTAAGAAAACTTTGTCTTCTAGATACAACAGGAGTGATACATATATGACCTCACAGAGACTGTGGTAAACATGCCCAGACCTGCACCTATTCAAGCCAGATGTGGTCCCAGGGCTGAGAGGGGGAAGTGGGCACAGACTCTCATCCATAACAAAATAGCTATGTCTAATTGACATTCTTATGCAAAGGAAAAAATGTTTTCCTCCAAATGCCTTTCACTGGGTATAAAAACCACATTTAAGGATAAGGTTCATGCCCAGAGGTAAACAATCTACACAAAATAAAATCAATGGTATTTTTGTAGCCTTTGTCTCATATTCCTTTGTATGGGCATTTTTGTCTCACTGGCCTTTTGCTTGTATATTATGGTTTCTGATTTTGTCTTAATATGGACTTTCTGTATGTGTATGTTTCTTATGTTTTTTCTTTATTTTTAAAATTATTGTTTTTTGTTTGCATGTTTGTTTTATGAAGAGAAAAACAAAAGAAATGGCATGGAGTTGGGTGTGGATGTAGGTGTGGAGAAGCTGGGAAGAACAAAGGGAAGAGAAATCTTGATCAGACTACATTCTATGGAAAGCTCTTTTAATTAAAAATAAAAGCTGCCACCCTTAACTCCTTTGGACGCTGTACTATTTTTAGCTCTACGGGCACCAACATGAACTCTCCCGGCTCTGGGGTTTGGCGGCCAGTTTCTGACTCCTGGAATTCTTTGTATCTCTGAGTTACTGGTCACTGTGAGTGACAGCAGCAGAACAATAAGGAGACAACATCTATGGTCACAGCTCTTGCCTCAGGCTTTGGAATTCAGAGGCCTGTAGCAACAAGTATTGGAGATCCATAGCCTATGTTACTGGTGCCCTTAGCCTGTGAAAACAGACTGTCTATAACCCTCAAGCCTAAAATGTCTAAGATCCTTGATTCTTCATGCTTTGCATCCCTCTGAAACTCTTCCAGACATGAGAATCCACTGTTTCTCTTGTTCAGCTCTACAGCAACCACATTATCCTCGTCACCTCTTCTCTGCATCGTTACTGCCCTTGCCATTCTCTGAACTCTTCAGCTGCTCTTTGTCATTACCTCCATTGTTACTGCTGCTGTCACCTCGGCCATTGGTCATTTCCCTATTCCACTTTTTCCTTTTACCAGTTTAGTCCTCAAATAATGAGGAAGTTCAAAAGCAGACAGGAATACATGACTCCATGGGAAGCCTTTTAGCAGGGAATGTGACCCAGTATCAGGCCACAACACCAGAGTGTCTCCCAGCTGGCACCAAAAGTGACTGAATAGTTCGCTTATGTAGCCAGAAGGGAGATGTGACAAGGGTCCTTGCACTAATCACGGCAGTCCTTTCTGTAAATAAAAGATAACTATTTCATGAATCTGGACATTAGACCTCAGGCAAATGAGAAACTGTACTTCTACCAACCTCAGTGGTCCCTGGTAGAACCAGAGAATATTATGTTATTCACAAGCCTGCTGTGGGTGTTTTTGGCCAGTGTTTTATTGCTGTAAAGAGGCACTATGATCAAAGCAACTCTTATAAAGGAAAGCATTTAACTGGGGCTTGCTTACAGTTTCAGAAATTCAGTCCATTATTACAACAACAGTCCACAGGAAGACATGGTGCTGGAGAAGTCGTAGCTGAGAGTTCCCTATCTGGATCTGTAGGCAGAAGGAGACACTGGGCCTTGCTTGGGCTTTTGAAACTTCAATACCAACCCAAGGGACATACTCCCTCCAACAAGGCAACACCTATTCCAACAGTCACATCTCCAAATCTCTCTTAAGTAGCTCTTTTTCCTGATGACCAAGCATTCAAATACAAGCACCTAGGGGGGTATTCTCATTCAAACCACAACAGGGGCACAAGCAGGGGAAGTGGAAAATGATGCATATTCAGATGGAGTACACCAAGACTCTTGGTGAAAAGAAAAAAAAAGTGAAAATAATTTGCCACGGTGATTCTGGAAATTAGCCTTCAAGGAGCCAGAATCATGCTTTTGCAGTAAGTGGCCATGCTTCCAGAATTTCTTTCTGGAACTCAGGAAAATTCCCTTATCGTTTTACAGGTAAATGTGTTTCATACATCTGTTATTCATCATTTTTGAAAGTTCTCCTAAGTTTGATTTTTCTCACCACAGTAATTCTTCTAAATTATATACATTGTTCTTTCCAAAATCGTGGCCTATTTCCAAACTTCTATTTCTGTGTGGCTAAAAACATCTACCAATCTGTGATTCCTGAATTCCTTCATCACTTTGCAATTTGTATTGACTTTGGAACTATGATTGTCATTGGGACTGTTAGATTTACCCACTGGGTCATATCGCATTTACTAGGTAATCATTCATGGAAACAACATTCCCCTCAACTTGATCTATATGTGCTTTATAATTCCTAAAATATGATTTTTAGCAGCTCTACAAAGAACATCAAAATGGATAAGCCCTGAATCCTCTCTGTGTTATCACTCCTTTTAATCAATAATTACTGAAAATTTGCATGTCCACATTTATATTTAGATCAGTATATATGGCAGACTCTGGAATATTAGATTACCTGTAACAACACAAAATCCCTCATAGTTTGCAACTGATTAACAGTGTTTCTCACCCATTCGCAGAGCTATCTAATGCACCAATTAATGTTCACATTAGCACACAAATTTATACATGTAAAATCAAAAAAAGATTTAATAGGTTAATTAGAAATTATTGATCATATCTAGCATTAGAGATCATTTAGGAAGAATTACTCATTTTTGCCCAAGTAACAATTTTAAAAAAATGTTGCTTTTATTTTTAAGAGTGTGTGTATATTTGTATGTATGTGCACATAAGTGTGTGTGTGTGTGTGTGTGTGTGTGTGTGTGTGTGTGTGTGTGTG
>CABHPP010108036.1:48796-70891 GCA_902168425.1 Peromyscus attwateri
GTGTGTGTGTGTGTGTGTGTGTGTGTGTGTGTGTGTGTGTGTGTGTGTGTGTAGAAAGAGGTAGGGAGAGATCATAGACATCAGATGCTGTGGAATCACTTGTTGCCAGCTGGTATGGTTGCTAGGAACTGAACCCTTGCCTTCTATAACAGCAGTTTGCACCCATAACTGCTGAGCCATCTTTTCAGGCTGTCAAGTAACATTTTGAAGAAGAAGAGGAAGAAGTAGAAGGAGGAGGAGGAGGGGGGGGAGGAGCAGTAGCTTTTTTTTTTACAAAAGCTTTCATTTTTCTCTTTTAGGAAACATTTGAATAAATAAGAAATATACAGTTTCCAGAAATCTTTTTATTTATATTACCACTTGCCTCTCTGTTTTCATTTTATGTCCTATGTAATATTACCCACATTGTATTGTGATGCCCAGTAGCTGTTCCTAATAATAAATCAGCAAAGCAAATGTGCACCTATGATTTTTCTTTATTTGTTCTTAAATTGATTGGTGAGCAACAGAGAAATTCTGCCTCCACGTCACATCACACCATTGAAGGTGTTCCTGTCTCAGGAATTCTTATATAAGTATCCTGAGTTTGAACAGCTTAGAATTCACATACCAAAATTGCTCACCAATAGAACCAACAAGTTGAAGCTAGATGTTACAGCATATGGATTCCAAGAATACAATAGACATAGAAAATAAAAAATAAAAAATAGAAAAATAGAATTGGATTACTGTATTACATACAATCATTTGTGTGTCAGCACAACCAAAGATCTTATTTTATGTTCTCTCTGTTAGTGTTAAATCCAGTCTTGTTGTCATGCAGCAAACGTATTATTCTCAATCATAATTTTAGCCACTTTAACTGACTGTGAATATTTTATCTATCAAATATTCTGAAGGTTATTGTGAAATATATTTAAACACTTCTCTGCTTTTATTTCACAACTCTATCACAGCCTGCAGAATGAGTACCTTGATCTGAGAACACATCTAAATGTTCAGCATTGAAATAATCAACAGTGTTCTTTTACTTGATAACATTCTCAAACAAATACTTCAGGAATGGTTTTGGTTCTAAAGATGTGAATGTCCAAACACAATATGGACCCACAGAACTGGTCTGCAGGCTGTGGATAATTATCCCTATGTTTACATGAATACTGTGAGGTAGAATCTCTGCAATTTAATACGTTTTCTTACTGTAAGCATTTTATTTTTGTCATTTTGAAGCCTTGGGTAACAATTGGAACAACAGAGAACAAAAAATATATACATCTTCATTTGGCCCACCTGCATAGCCTGATCGCTCCTGTGACAACTCATTTATTACACTTAGAAGCTACTTCAAATATTATTTTAAGTATAAGATTTCAGGACCTGTTAGCACAAAACACATCTTAACTTTATTTTATTCTTTAGGACGTCAAAGTTACATACAAAATTAGTGATCTTCAGATGCAGGTATTTTAATTTTCTGCTTTCCTGTTACAAATTTAACCAGTCATAATGATATACTGTCACTACTGACAAAGAAGGTGCACAAGTCTACACACATCTGTGTAGAATAGTCTCTAGGACACCTGTGAAAGCTGCATGTACTATAAACATATTTCATTTAATGTGAAGATTTGCCCCTTTACACGTCTGTGGCACTATTTCTCCTTCTTCACCTCTACCAATTGAAAATTTGAGAGTTAAGATTGCGCTTCCAGTATATTGTCTAGGAAAGAATCATATCACAAGATTCTGCAAATATATTTTGCCAGGTAAACATTTGACTAGAAGCTTCAACATCTTTATAATATACTGGGAGTATCCTTTTATTTTCCCTTGTTAAAATTTGAGGGAGAGTGATTAGGAAAGAAATTTTCATTACTGTGTCCTGCTTGCTACCCATGATGGGAACTTTCTCTACCTGATTACAACACTAAGTCTATGGTTCTGTTGTTGTTGTTTTCTGAAATCAATAACAGGATTGATAGACGTTAGGGACTCTAAAGCTTATAAGAAGGGATTAGTGAGCTAGGCTGTCAGTTCTGTCACAAACTGCAAGTATCATTACAAGATGGTGAAAGGTCTAATTTATGTTCTCATGGATCTTGTGGTCCCAGACACTGGACAGTTTTGTGTAACCACTATTCATATGAGCCATACTTTGGAGCTGTGTACATCTTTATATGTCTTCTTTCTAGTCACTAGCTCTCAACCATGGATTCTTTTAAATGGTGGGCAAGATTCCACAAATTAGTACAAAAACTATCATCCAGAATAAAATAAATTAATAAACTATTTCTCCAGAAACAGTGATTTATCTCTGATTTTGAAAAATAAAATTATTTAGGCAAATGATTCATAAGAATGAGACAAATGTTGATTTTGTGTGCTATCAACTAAATTCTCTATAGAGACTAGATGACTCTTTTCTAGTAAGTTTACTTTTGTCTCTTTGACTCAATCTGTTATCATTTATATTAACACAAATATAATTTAGACTATGTTTTATCAGTAAGACCAGGTGTTTTCTTATAATACCATGCCAATGTTTAGTGAAATACTACAATAAAGCTGTGCTATGTTTTTACCCTATTGAAAACAAGCTTAGCTTTACTGACTTTTACTGTTGTTTGGAAAACCAGATATTGGAGCAATAACTCACACAATATTCTCTTAAGCAGTTGTATGCTTTCCATAGTTTAGAGGGCTAAAAACCCTGTCGCCTGCACCGCACTTATCATTCTCCAGTACTTTAACATGTATCTGTTATTTGTTTACCATTTTTATCAATAAGAAGTGTCAAACCCCTGTAATTGTTGCACAGATATTATTATTCATGTGCACACCTTTGCATGTATTAATGTACGTTCAGAATGTCTATAAATGCAAGTGCATGTTTAAGTTAGAAATCAACACCAGGCACCATCCACAGTCCCATTTTTTTTTTTGAGGCAAGGCTTTTCACTGACCCCAGAGCTCACTAACTGCCTAAGCAGGCAGGGCAGGGACCCTTTTTTTCCCCTCCCAATTTCTGCTAGACTGGATGAAAAGGCCCGCACTGCATCACCAGGTACTCTCAAGTTCTCCTGATTGACTAGCAAGCATTTTACTGATTGAGCTTGCTTCCCAGAGCACTACAAGTGCCCTTAAATTTTTAAGGTCAAATTTAACATTTTGTGCTTTGCTGAGGGAGTTCCATAATGTTTAAGGTTTATCACCGAATGGGACTGGCGGTGTATTCCTTTGTGTATTCAAGTTATTCTTGGCTAAATTTTGACCTGGAGGTAATCACAGCACATTTTGTCACTGATGTCATATTCCCTGAAAATGTGGATTTAGATAAATGCCTTATGCTTCTAAGGTTGGGATCCATAATTCATCTTAAGAGAATGTTGCCTAAGAATGTATTTCTCCCTAACCACCTGCTTCCATGGGAATCACAGTAGCATCTCCTCACTGTCACTGGCAATGTTGTTACTGTGACATGTAAACAACATTCCATAGAATAATTTCCCCACTCCTAGCATATTTAATGTAAAAGTTTGATGCAATCTGGAATTTTTTTTGAATTTATTTTATTTTATTTTACAATATAATTCAACTTTACATATCAGTCATAAATTCCCCCTTTCTCCCTCCTCCCGTCCCGCCCCCCTCCCCCCCGGCCCGCCCCCCTCCCCCCCGGCCCACCCCCCATTTCCATCTCCTCAAGGGCAAAGACTCCCCCGAGGATTGAGATCGACCTGGTGGACTCAGCCCAGGCAGGTCTAGTCCCCTCCTCCCAGGCTGAGCCTAGGGTCTCTACTAAGACCCAGGTTTCAAACAGTCAATTCATGTACTGAGCACAGGGCCCGGTCCAAATGCCTGTATGCCTCTTAAACAGATCAAGCCAATCAACTGTCTCACCCATTCAAAGGGCCTGATCCGGTTGAGGGGCAGTCTGGAATCTTAAATTCAATAAAATCATAGATATCTCTCATATAAATGAGAAAATTCTTCACCATGTTTACCCTTCCTAGTAAATGCATCTTTCACTTTGACTATATTTAAGCCATTCCAGGGTGAAGACAGTAAATACAAAATTGTGAAAGACATCTCTTTAGACAACACATCTTATACAATATTATACAAATTTAGGACATAGGTCAAGTTATAAAAATTTGCAAATAATTTTTATTTACCACAGGAGTTTGGTGAACACATTATTTTTTAAATCTTAACCACTCTCCTTTTTGGTAGTCCACAGAGGCAATCTGACTCAACCTTGTTTTTTTTTTTACTTCATCTTTTCCTCATTGCCTGTATTTTCTGCTTCTCTTTTGGTTTCTTTTGTCCTTTTATGAAATTCTCTAATTCTTTTGCTATTCATAACCTGTAAGAAAGATAACTGATATTATTTCATTACTGTATTGTAACACTCATTTGTGACTCAATGGAAAGTCTGGGAGTTTCCTTGGATTATTGTGTCCATTGTAACTTGAAGAATCATGATCCTCAGGGGCAGCTTGAAAGGAAAAGGCTCCAGGGTCAACACTCAGCATTTCTGTAGCTCAACAGACAAGTGTCACTGTCCATGTCATGGGTATTCTAGAAGAGGACTGACTTTCTTAAAACTTGATCTCTTTTAAAATTTGACATGACATTTCTCATTTTTTGGTGGTGCTCAACTGACTGACTTTTATCATCCTGTAGAGAGGGAATTATACTCATCTGTCATTCACAGATGTACAGATAAAATCACAAGTAATCTATGATCAGCACACATTCCTGATGGACTTTTCTATATTTTGTAATACTTAAACATCAAGTTGTTCGAGTAATCTTAACGTTTTGTCAGTCATCAAGAGTACTGAAAAGTAATATGAATATTTTGTTGTAGTATAATTGGCAAATAAAAATTGTATATATTCAATATGCTGTGGAATAATCATCTGTACACTTTGAAAATGTGTTGCTCTCATTGTTAATAAAAAGCTGATTGGCTGATAGACAGGCCGGATTTTGGGGTCAGAGAGCATGCTGCGAGGAAGAAAGGTTGAGTCTTAGGAGTTGAGACCAGAAGTAGAGAGAAGAAAGATGAACGTGCCCTATTGAAAGAAGGTAAAGCCATGTGGCAGAGGGTAGACAAGAAATATAAATATAAATTTAAAACACAAGAGTTAGCTAGTAAACTGCTTGAGCTCTCCCCAGAGCATTTATTATTAGTAATACATCTCTGAGTGGTTATTTGGGAGTGGATGTTAGTACACAGAAAAATTCTGCCTACGTTCAATATGTATGTGTTTTTTGATATACCTGTGAGTTAGGTATTGATTATGATAATCATCTCAATTACTATGTCTTCACAATAAAATCCACAGAATCAACTAATCAGGGATCATAGGAGCTCACAGAGACTGAATTGACAACTAGGGAGCTTGCAAGGGACTGACCTAGATCCTCTGAATATATGTGGTAGTTGTGTAGCTTGGTCTTCTAGTGGGAGTCCTAATAGTGGGAGCAGGGTTTGTCTCTGACTCCTTTACTAGCTTTTGGGACCCAATTCTTCATACTGGGTTGCCTTGGCCAACCTTAATATATGGGGAGTAGCTTAGTCTTATTATAACTTGATATGCCATGTTTTGCTGATATCTATGGAAGACCTGCCCTTTTCTGAATGGAAATGGAAGGGTAGTGGATTGGGGCGGGGGGGGGGGGGGGGGGAGTTCCTGGGAGGTTGGTGGGAGGGAAAACTGCAGTCAGGATGTGAAATAAATAATAAATATTTTAAAAATTAGTATGTCTACACCAATAAACGTTGGCCCAAGATGCACCACTTATTTTTCAGATACTAACTTTAAGTCACTTACTATATGTGTCTTTTCACGATGATTTGTTTGGCAATGTAGTAATCATAATTACAGTCCTTTCTTTAAGAGGTAAAGGTGAGAGGTGAAAGACAGATGTATTTTCGCTATTTGACCTTTATTTAATTACAATTAAACATATATAATATGAATTCCATAAGAGGAAAAGCTTTGGTCATATTTTCCGGAATTGTGGCCCTATGATCTCACAAATGCTTTAGTAACCAGCTGTGGTATTAACAGTTCCCCTCTTTTTCAGAGTGTCTCTCAACCCACACATCTGGCAGTGTAACTTTTTGTGTTAATTTCACTTTTGATAGTTATCTGCATGCTATTTCACCATTAATTTGGAATCAAATGATATTAGGCTTGGAATCTATGGAAGGCTTGTCAAAAAAATGATACATAGCACATCATTTTGTATCTGCTGAATGATACATAATAGGCGGTCGAGAACGTTGGCCTGAATCTTTAGGAGGTGAAACTCCATCTCAAAGTTCACTTATTGTACTCTGTTGTGCAGGGTTACTTCTCTGCAAAAAGGAATTTGGAAGGTGTTCACCCTCATTTTAATTCATTGAAATTATCCCTGTCATGTCTTTACTCCATCTTAAGTGTCTATTCCTTTAGGATATCAAGACTCATGTGCCCAAATACATTCCTCCCGTTGCAGCTGCAATCTTCCAGAACTTCATAATGAAAAAAAAATTCTGATAATTTGGTGTGATTTCTCGTTTGATGGACCAAAAATGAGGTATCATTGCATATTTATATCTGGAAGCAATATTCCTGGATCATATTTCCAGGAGATTCTAGAATATCACCCCAGAGCAGCTGTTATCTTTTTATCTGCAAATGGTAACTGAATATATCGTCATTTTGGGTATCAATCTGTAGATATATTTTGTTAAAGATATTTTGAAATCATGGAGTTCAAAAATAGATTTAATACGCAAGATTTATGAGACTAGAAAAATCACAGAAAGCTTGATAACCTCTTTTTCAGGGACATTTTTTTGCATAGCCAGCCTTTCCAAAACTTACCAGCACCAGACAGCCACCATGGATACGTTCTATCATTAGTTAGTTTGGGGTATTCTTTTTCCTATCACTGCAATGGAGTAACTAGACAAACCATTTAAGGAAAGAGATATTTATTTTGGCTCAAGGTTCAGGAATACATTTTAACGTGTAGAGGGAGGGATGGTGACTGGTAAGAACCTTTTGGGAGACCTGTTAAGCTTCAATGAACGAAGAAATAAAATGTTTATACCAGAAATGAGCAAGCTATATCTCTCAAGACCTATCACCAAGTGTCCCACTTCCTCCATCGATTCACCAACTCCTAAATGTTTTACAACCTCCCAAAAGAGGATTAGATACTGTGGGTTCAAATTCACATGCCTGAGGAGAGTGGGATATTTAAATGTGAAGTTTAGAGAACTGAAATGAAATGAATAATTATTTTTGCTAGTTTAGCCTACGGTGACTCATGCAGCTCTAATTATCTGGGACTAGATGATGCCAGTTTCACTTATTTATTGATTTTTGACTTTGAAAAAAGTGGCTAGATGTCTATATCTGAGTGATGTCTCTCTCCATTTCATGAATCATTTTCCAGGAGTCTAAACTGATCATTTGCAGAAGGAAAGTATACTTTGTTGCTTACCACAAGCCACAGACATACCCACAACTTGAAAGGGATTAGATTTCACTTTCTGTGGGAGGGAAATGAACAAACAAAATCACCACAACCATTGTAGTCAGAACACTGCCTTCCTGAGAACAGTGATGCAGTGTTGTGCTATGAAGACCCTGGAATCGAGAAATAAATGAGTGAATGGAGCATTGTCATAACAGTGGCACATCCTAAATACTCTGGTTTAGTTCTTGTTTCTTCTTTTTTCCCCCATATAATATTAACATTGCTGTGATATCTTAAAATGTCGTTGCCTAGTTTTTTTTTTATGATAGGAATAATTATAGCATACTCTTCTAACGTCGATATTTAGAATTTAATAACCAAATATATAATATATGAAATGCTTGATAAAGTGCCTGAACATGTTAAGAATAATTATACATTATGCTCATCTTGGTACAAAGTTAAATAAATCTTTGCTTTATTGCTTTATGGTTGCCTTACAAGGAATTAGGTGAAGATGCAGCTTGTAAATAATTGATTTAAATTTTGTGCAGATTGTCCTGTTGATTCAAAGGTTATTCTAAAGGTAATCTATAAACCATAAAGTTACAAATTGCAAGGCTTAGTATACTTTTTCGATGAATTATCACATTTATATTCATATTTAAACTTCAAAGTATGTTCTAGATTTTATATTATCATGTTATTAGAAACTGCTCCAAAATATTTGCTATAATTAGTACAGAGACATACTTCAGTATTTTTTTAAAATGTTACATAGCTTTTACCTGGCTCTTAATACTGCAAAACAACATAAGGACTTCTTTTTTTTTCTTTTTCTTTAAAATTAAAATTTTATGTTCTTTCTTCCTTTATTTTCCTCATGAGGCTTCTAACTTCATCAATATGTAAATTCATTGATGAATTAATTGATGAATGGAAAATGAAGAGGTGGGGCCTAATTACCAAAAGGTCACTGAACATGACTTTACATTTAATCCTTTTCCCTCTCCACTGGTTGGTGTTGTGTGTGTGTGGACTTGACACCAGCTAGAGTCATCAGAGAAGACTCAGCTGAAGAAATAACTCCATGAGATCTAGCTGTAAGACATTTTATCATTTAGTATCAATGCAGGAGGGACCAGCCCTTGTGGGGTGAGGCCATCTCTGGGCTGGTGGTCCTGGGGTCTAGAAGAAGGTGGGCTAAGCAAGCCAGGGGAAGCAAGCCTTTCCTCCCCAACTTGTTTTGAGGTCAAGGTGTTTCATTGCAGGAACAGAAACCCTAAGACACCCTCTGTGTACTTCTGGCTGCCATCAGGAAGCAGCTTCTCTCTAATATTCATTTCTGTTATGGTGGTTTTGCTTGCCATAGGCCTAACAGCAATGGAGCAAGCTGTTGGACAAAATCTCAGATACTATGAATCTACGTAAATAATTTTTTTTTTTTTGGTTTTTTGAGACAGTGTTTCTCTGTGTAGCTTTGCACCTTTCCTGGAACTCACTTGGTAGCCCAGGCTGGCCTGGAACTCACAGAGATCCACCTGCCTCTGCCTCCCAAGTGCTGGGATTAAAGGCGTGCGACACCACCGCCCAACTAAATCTTTTCTGATGTAACTTATTTTCTCAAAAATTTTGTCTTGGGAATGGCAAAGTTATGGATACACCATGATTCCTCTTTATTTCTCCTTCTTTTGTTCATCTGGTTTTGTTTTCTAGTAGTTCCAATCCAAGTATTAAATATACACTTATCGTAATGTCTTTATAGGACTTGAATATTTATAATTGTTTTTATTTATTCATTTACTTGTCAACTTAGAAATTTTACACATATTTTAATGTTGTCCTGAAAGTCACTTTTCATATGAGTTCTCTTTTTATATTTTTCTATATTTTGTCTACCTCACAGACACCTGTGACAGTTTGATGACTCTTTAAGTGCATCCACCCAGTCAACATTCATAGGGAATGCTGCTAATAGCTGTCTACATAACTGTATAACATGTTTTAGGCATCCAGACTTAAACTTGGTAATTTTTTCTCACTGTTCTATAGACAAATATTGAAGAACAACCTCCAAATGAGGAAACACTTGGATTTTCATTTGTAACTTTTAATGTAAGACTAGAGGTAGCACTGAGTCCAGACCTCATCTAGACTGCTTTTGCTTTCAGACCTCATCTGTATGGGGGGATGGCCAGACAAACATTTGTATGTTTCCTTGTCAGAATTAAACTTTTAGCCCTGTTACCTTTCACTTATGGTATCCAAAGACATGTCTTAGTGAATATCCACTCACAAAGGGAAGGTTTTCTCTGTCTTATAAAATCAGTAATGTGTGTTGAATAGGCTATGGTGACATGAAAAGCCATGTGTTGAAGGTTTGCGAGGCCTGACTTGCAAGGGTCTCAATATTTCTGTATGGAGAAGACCTGACCCATAGACCAGTTCTTATGTTCACTACTTTCACATGTGTAGTGGGTAGCCATTCCAGCTTTGATCTGGAAGTTCCAACCCCCATTGAGACTTCAGTAACTGTCACGCCTACAAGGGATGACCCTGAAGACCTGAGATCCGAATGAGCCATCTCTCTTGGTTCCTGGACCCTGTACACTGGAGGTAGACCAAGCAGAGTTCTCCAGAGAACACCGCCAGACTGCGCTACACCTTTCCCAGACCCTGTAACATATCCCTTCATTGTAAGTTATCCCACAAAATAAACCTCCCTTTTAACTACGTGGAGTGGCCTTAATAATTTCACCAATATACATGGCCAAAATTCACACTGTTATTAGGTTGATTCCTGTTCTCTTGGGGACGTTTTTGTATGAGTGACTTGTCCACTCTGATTAGTGAATTTCTTGAGCTGAATATTTTAAGTCCTCTAGCAACTGTACCATTTTACCATGTCCTGAATTTTATTTTCCATTTCAGGGAAGAAAATTGGGTTGCACTTCTGGATACTATAATCTAACAACAACAGAAAACAATTCAAAGGTTATTTTTCATTTGGAATCCAGCCAAAATCAGCTCCAGAAAAGTATGAAAATGTAGCACATTTCCCATGATCCATGTAGCACGACTATGTCACTATGAAGGCATCTGCTTTGAAGAGAATGTGTTCAAAGGTAATTTTAGCTCACATGATCAAGATTTATAGATTAGTGTGCACACAGATGTAATTTCTTTCAGAACTTGAAAAAAAAGTATAACTTTTTAACCATACCTTTAACCATAACCATAGAAAAATTCTTCTTCAGATTAAAAGGGATGTTTTATTGGTGACATGATTTTTTTTGGTTTCACATGGTTATTTCTCACATAGTTGGCTACTGTTGGTAGTATTTCATTGGTTTACTTCTACTTATCTCTTCCTTTATAATCTAACTATGATGGTTGTACACTGTAACCCATTTTTGTCACTAGTCTCAAGTGTCATTTAACCACTTCTAAGATCCTAACTGCAGAGAAACCATTCACTCAAGTGAAAACTATGAGTGTTTATTGTTGCCTTCTCATCAAAATGAATAATGACCAGTTTAAATGTCATAATATCATAGTATCTCACTAATCCTGTATATGACAAAATAAAAATCATACATGAAAATAGTTTAGAATATGCTCTAAACACAATATTCATTGGATTCTGATGTCTTTTTAGTAGTTATTAGACAGTTTATTGTAAAATGGAAACTGAAATGCAACACATAAGTAGTCTTAATTTTTTCAATTAAAGCATAAATGATAAATGTTAGGTTTTCTTTGATATTGAAAGATGACGATGAACTCAGATAATCTCATAATTGTCTCTAATTCTGAAATTTTGCTCCCAACAAACATTAAAATGCATGTGCTGTTAATTTGAACACATGCCTACAATTCTATATACTCAGTGAAAATCATTGAGGTTTGTTTATTTTTATAGACAGTGCTACATTACTTCCACTACCCAAACTGACTTTCCCTGTTTTTGTAGAATTCTTGTGTCTTTTTCAGGGGCAATTTTCATTGCTCTTCTTATCTTTAGAAAATTTGTCCCATGTTGCTGTGCACTATGAGCTAAAGAGAAGGGAATTGCCTGAATTGTCTTTTAAGAAAATACGTTGTCCAGTCAAAGAGAGAGAAGAGGGATTCTATGAGCAAGTGCATTGGGATCATGATATGGAAACCTGCAGAGACAACCAAACCAAACTAGTGGGAACTCATGAAAGCTGTGGAGCCTACATGGGACTGGACTAGATCCTCTGCATGGTGAGACAGTTGAATAGCTTGATCTGCTTGGGGGCCCCCTGGTGGTAGGAACAGAATCCATCCCTGGTGCATGAGCAGGGTTTTGGGAGCCCACTACCCAGGCATGATGGGGCACCTCATGCAGCCTTTAGGCAGGGGGAAGGGCTTGGACTTGCTTCTACTGGATGTGCCTCCCCATGGGAGGCCTTGCCTTCTTGTGGGAGGTTGGGGGTGAGTAGGAGGGAGAGGCTGGGGGGGCAGGAGGAGGGAAGAGGGGGATCTTTGATTGGTGTGTAAAATGAATGAAAAAATTTTCTTAATTAAAGAAAGAGCAAAAACAAAAACAAAAAAGAAAATACTTTGTGAAGGGGTGTGTGCATATCTGTGCATTCTTTATGGATACACATGTCTGTGCATATGCAATAGAGGTCAAAGGTCAATGTTAGATATCTGCCTCTACTCTACATTTTGTTTGTTTGTTTGTTTGTTTGTTTGTTTATAAACATGTTCCCTCACTTAACCGAGAGCTAAACATTAAGGTAAGCTGCCTGGCAAATGAACTCCAAATGATGTCTGTTTTTCCGTCGGCAACACCATGGGAATGCAGATATCCTCTAAAACATGGGTGATGGATATACAAATCAGATACTAATTCTCCTTTTACAAGCACTACTCTGGATCACCTACCAATACTCCAAAAAATATTTAAAACAAACGTGTGTGTGTGTGTGTGTGTGTGTGTGTGTGTGTGTGTGTGTGCCTTTTTCTGTATGTATGAAAGTCAGAAGGGAAGCTAGAAGGAGTTGGTTATCTTACTTTACTATGTGCGTCCTAGGAATCAAACTCAGGTTATTAGACATGACAGCAAACAACATTACACACTGAGACACCTCATTGTCTCTCAAGCAAATATTTTTGGCTGCGTGGTGGTGGTGGTCCATGCCTTTAACCCCAGCACTCGGGAGGCAGAGGCAGGCAGATCTCTATGAGTTTGAGGCTAGCCTGGGCTACAGATTGAGTTTCAGGAAAGGCTCCAAAGCTACACAGAGAAACCCTTTCTCAAAAAACCAAAAGAAAAAAAAAAAGAAAATATTTTTGAATGAAGCTTTTACACAATGAAGCTACTACATCCTATGCACTATTATATTATACAGGTTACTTAAAAGGGAATAAATTTGATTATAAAAAGATTAGGTCAGAATTTCCAAGCTGTCCTGTTGTTTGTCCATATTGAAATGACAGCACTGTAATCCCTTTCATGGATTCTTTTTGCTCTTGCCTCATTTCCTCTCTCTTTGCATTTCCTGATGGTGGCATGTGGATGGAGGTACCCATGAATCAGTACATCACCCAAGACCCTTACAGAGTAGCTCACTAACAGTCAGGAGTCCCTATGTTATTGCCCAACACCTTATAAAATATTGTATAAGAGTGAGTATTTGGGGATGGAGAGACAACTCAGTAGTTAAAAGAATTCTTGGCTTTTTCTGAGGACCCTGTTAAGTTTTCAGCCCCCCCCCCCCAATGTAGTTCACAACTGTCAGTAATTCCAGTTCCAGGACCCATGACTTCTGATTTCAATGAGCACCAGGAAAGCACAAATAAAAACACTCAGGCAAAACACTCACACAAATGCAATAAAACAGATAAATAAAAAATAAAGAGAATATAAAGTGAGATAATAGGAAAAGCTAAAATAAGAAATGATTGAAGAAACAATTATGTCCACCAGATTTTGAAAATTACTGAATAGATACTATTTCCCAAAGTAAACGGGGCCGAACAGACTGTGCTGATGAGAACACATTGAGAGTCTGGAGAAGTTACAGCAGCGGCAGCATCTCCAGAAACACAAACAGGGTATATGGAGGCTCCAAATTCAAGGTATACACATGTTAGCTGGACTTTACTGTCCTTTCCTCTTTGTTCTTTTAGCTCAATAGTGCATTGAATACAATTATAGACAAACCTTTTCCTGTGTGAAATATGAAAAGTAATACATTTACTACTCCCATGTAATAAAAATCTATGTAATATATTCATCACTAATATAAATAATTCTTATTGATGAAAGAGGAAATATATCAATTTTGGTATGCAATAGTAAACCTTTCTTAGGGTTTGTTTTCTGAATCCAGTATTTAGAGTGTATTATTTTTGTACATTTGAAAATCAAAATAGCCTTTTCGTTATTAAACTTTTAATCTGCCATTAAGAAGAAATTTCTGTTTCTATCAGGCAGGAATTCAATAGTACTTCTACAGCCTGGGAACAATTTTTGATATTATCAGGAAATCAGTTCATCATTAACAAGATGCTCTCTATACATGACAGATTCAGAAATACTCATTTTTGAAGTGATGTAAAGATACAGAAACTTTCTATTACATCTGTATATTCCATAATCTCAATGCTTCTTTATGTACTTTATCCCAACTATGTATAAATATTTAATTGTAACAATAAGCAGAGAGAATTGACATTTTTGGAAACTCTATGATCTCTTTGAAAAACCAAATTTTCAAACAAAGCATGGTGAGGCAACAGGCATTTATTCCCAGCATCATTCACTGGAGATAAAAAGGCTCTTTTGTGAGTTCAAGTGCAGCCTGATAAGCACAGTGAGTTTCAAGAAAGCAAGAGGTACAGAGTGAAATGAAGAGGGAATAGTAATTTATATAACAAGGGGAAAGCAAATAAACATATGTCTATAAAACACCGCATTTTGCTCATCCATAAAGAAATAGAGGCTATGGTAGTATAATGTGAAACAGGTTAGTTTCCAAAATTGCATTTCTATATGAACAGAATAGTTTTGCAAATATAAAAAAAAAAAACTTAAATTTTTCAGGTTATATTTACACTGCTTCCCTTTATTTGCAATCATCTGTAAAAACGTTAAGAAAAGATCAGCATGTAATTGAAAAGGCTCTTCAATTGTCAACTGCTTGTCAAATTTACAAGAGCAGAATAGCATTGCTGAGTTCTAGGGTAGGATGTCTAAATGCAATTCCATTAAAGACTTCCTCAGTCATCCTTCTCTCAAGCCGGGTTCAAAAGGGCAGAGTCTCTTTTTTTAAAGGAATTTTTTTAATTATTGCATATGCCCTTTAAGTCAGAGAAAGGCAATCACCTTTTCCACTCCTTGGGTAATTGTGTTCAGTGTCTACAGAGGACACTAAGCTTCACTGGCTCCAACTGATACATAGACAAGGTTTTCTGCTGTTGAATAATGTTCTTATTTTGGATGTGTCAAGGCCAAAATAGCATGCTTAATTTAAACATATAGCAAGTCAACAGTTTGTTTTCATTTTAAATGAGAGTTACCAAATTGAAGACCTTCTCTATAATAAAACTGTTAAAACAAATTGACAGTCAATATTACTAAACTTTAACTTGATTAAGCCTGCTCTTGGCAATTCCGCTCCTGCATTATGTATGACCCTTGGCTACCCAATGAAATAAAAAGACTAGAGTGTTCACTTGGGTGAAACTCAGTTCCATAGTGAATGTTAAAATATATTGATGTTATTTGAGACTATATATTTGGTTTGCATTATGTATCAATGTATTAATTGTATTAAAATGAGAATAAATATAAATATGCTTGTATTAGTTTAAAGTGCATAAATAAATGTGTTATTAGTGGCTAAAGATGAATAGCTAATGATAATAGTCCTTTTTAATATTGGCATATAATTTTTGTTTTCAAGAAACAGAATAATTTTTTTTGTTCTCCTTGTTTAATTTGTAGTTTTCTATTCTTTTCAAGGAAATTTCATAATTAATAGCTGTGATTTGCCTAGTAGTCACTATGAATCCCTGACAGCACTCAAACTTATGACAATTCTCCAGCAGCATCTGTTACTCCTAAAATTGCAGATGTGTTCCACCATGAAAAGCACAAAGAATGACTTTAAATATTCAAATTTAAGGAACATAATTGTTTCCTGTTTCATTTGGTTAACTTTAACTTTTAAAGTGACTAGCCCATGAACCTAGTATTATAGTTTATTAGCATTGACTTATAGTAACAGAACATGAATAAGAATATAAATACTCTTAGGATGTTACAGTTAAGTCTGATAGGATAGTAACTTTCTTCATGAGAACCACTGCTATTATGCACAGTGAAATAACTAGGCAACCTTTTTAAAGCATTAAATTGTTGATTATGTTTTCAATGTGTGACGTTTTGTATTTTAACAAGTATAATATTTATACCAATTAATAAATTTCTCTGTATTCAGAAGAACTACATTTTACCTCACAAAGGTCCTTTAAACTGATATAGATATATTCCATCTTTAAGCAATGATTCTGACAGATGTAAGAAATCAACTGGTAGGCTATAGTTAGTGTCTTGGGGTTTCTATTGCTGCAGAAAGACACCATGATCATGACAACTCTTATACAGGAAAAACATTTAATTGAGGTGGCTAACATTTTCAGAGGTTCAGTCCATTATCACCATGATGGGGCACAGGGGCATGCAGGCAGACATAGTGCTGACTACATTTGATCAAAAGGCAACAGGAAGTGGGCTGTCTCACTGGGTGTGGCTTGAACAAATGTAAGCCCTCAAAGTCCACCTCCACAGTGATACATTTCCTCCAATAAGATTATACCTACTCCAACAAGGATATACCTCCTAATAATGCTATTCCCTTTGGTGGACATTTTTGTCCAAGCCACCACAGTCAGGATACAAATAAAATATCATCATCGTAGGTAAAACAGTTCCTTCCTATACAAAGAAGACAAGAAACACAAAGCTATATGCTCCTTACAATATGTTGAAGGTATAGTTTGTTTTATTATTATTTCATTTTTCCCACATATTATCAAACTTAGGGAATACAAAACTTGGTTTTCTAACAAAAGCAGATATGTGAGATGAATATCTGAATGTATACTTTATTTTGCTTCAAAGTATTGATTCATGAAGAGAGGCAAGTGTAATAGTTAGATCTTATGACTTTTGATATTCTTGATTTAACTGTAATTTTTGTGGACATAAGAAATTATTCCTGAAATGTCTAGTTAGTTATAAATTGATGGACATACTTTTAGACAGAAAAGTAAAAGCAAATGCTTGATATGAATATCAACACTTCCTGTTTCTGTTAGTCTTTGTTTTCCTTAGGTTGCTTGTATTTCTCCTAGTAGAGCCAGATAATGCATTGATTTATGCAAATTATGCTATGAGGAAATTGGTTTGGTTTAAAAGCATTTCCTAATTTGCTACCAAGAAGCTCAAGTAAATAAAAGCATACTGCAAATGTAAATTTATAAATTTATTATATATTTTATTTGAGAGTGATCCACTACAGTGTGAGGGGGGTGGTTAATAGTAGGGTAGCTCAGATTATTTGTAATATATTCTACTAGATATATATCTATGTTATTAATAGGGGGCATTTTATATAGAGAGAACTTAAAAGAAAATGGGAGGAAATATTTCAAAGTGCTAACATTCAGTAGTCTAATCATTTGTTTTGTTTTTGTTTTTATAGACAAAGTCTCAGGTATTCTTCACCAGTCTTCATCTATGTAGCTGAGTCTTACCTTGACACTGGCATCCTGTTGCCTTAGCTTCTTAATTTCTGAGAGATGAGGAACTCAAAGCATGCTTGTCTACTTTTGAATATATACAAAACGTGATTGTGTATGGCCAACAAAAGTGCTTTCTTTGCCTTGAGGAATATAGTATATGTATGGTGGCAATGAGAAATCTAATTGTCTGCACAGTACTTTATTATTAGATCATCCAGGTCATGAATGTTAAGATGTGCTCAGGCATAAATGTGGGGAAGCAGTTGGTTAGAAAGGAATGGGTGCTGGGAGGGAGATAGGGGGAGTTGGAGTGACCTAGAGAGTCGATGTGAGAGTAAAAATAACATGCCACATGAGCATACGATATAACAAAAGAACAAATTTATTCAATTCAAAACAATTAAGAATTATTTTTATATTTTTAGAAATCTCTATTGTACTGCTGTGGGATGTTCTGTATGGCAAATGTGTTGCTAATAAAACACTGATTGGCCAGTGGCTAGGCAGGAAGTATAGGCGGGACTAACAGAGAGAATTAAAAGAACAGGAAGGCGGAGGGAGTCTCTGCCAGCCAGCCACCACCAGGACAAGCAGCATGTAAAGATGCCGGTAAGCCACGAGCCATGTGGCAAGGTATAGATTTATAGAAATGGATTAATTGAAGATATAAGGACAGTTAGCAAGAAGCCTGCCACGGCCATACAGTTTTTAAGCAATATAAGTCTCTGTGTTTACTTGGTTGGGTCTGAGCGGCTGTGGGACTGGCAGGTGAGAGAGATTTGTCCTGACCGTGGGCCAGGAAGGAAAACTCTAGCTACAGTACTCTTGTTTCCTACCTTGTGAGGTCTACAACACCAAGAGTAAGACTTCTTAGTGAATGCATAAACCAATTCTGGCCAACTATTAGATGATTGTACAGAGGCAACCATGTCCATAAAGCTAGACATGTTCTCGCTCTTTATCTTAATTTCTATTTTTAGAGCCTACTGTGTTTATATGTACATCCCCTAAGCTTTAGATACACAAGAATAAAGGTGCACAAAGAAACAAAACCAAACATAACAACAGCAGCAAAAATTACTATGTTGCTGAGTCCAGTGAGAGTGCCTTTGTAATGAGCACCATTGAACACCTTTATTCCTCTTCATGTTTCAGAGATGCTTGGCCTTGTATATTTTTTATTTTGTCAGCCTTCTCATCATATTTAGAGATAAATGGATAACTCACTTAGAAAGGACCAAATTGAGTACCAGCTGTTAAGATGAAGGTCCACTTCAAGGACAAAGTTTATAGAGTGTGAGTCAGGTTTTCATTGTAGCAGCCAAATTGAGAATCATTGCTAGTGGTCCCACAGGATAGTGTTTTTCTCTCTAAAATCATTGGTCTTAATTTTTATAGACTCTGCTCACAAAAGTATATGAATGACACGTTTTTCATTTTTTTCAATGACATTGATACTCACAAGAAGTCAAATTAAAAGAACATGGAACAGACATTCCCAAAAACTTAGTGACTTGATATTTTTACTAGCAAATAATGATGTAGGAAATCTAGATGTAGTGTGGAATAACATTCATTCTTTCCTAAAGCCTTGTGTATTTCACTAATATTTTTCTTATGATTTGCATACTCTGTATGGCTACCTTTACCAAAAACTGGAATGTTATGAAGTACAAATAATTTCATAAGCCAACAACTTAATAACATACATACTAACAATACTAATTTAACAAACACCATTTTAGAAGTAAAGTTTGTTCAAACATTTTAAGACAATAAATAAATATCATGTGAATGAAGTGTCCCCTTCTCCGTGGGAAATTTCTATGATATTTCAATTTAAATATATTTGTATATTTTCATAATCACTTTACACAATAAGTACATATCAACTATTTTTAGATAAATAGATAACAAAAACTGTTATTCAAAGATCAACCTGTTCTTGTTTCTCAAATGCTTACTCTTTGCTCTTTTGAATAAACAACTTTTGCTGGGAGAGCTACATGGAGTCACTGTGACCATTTCATAGTGTTCTTGGTCCTAGATACTTTCCTTTATGAACAACACAAAACTAACACACCTTATAGAAATCAGTTTTCTCCTTCTATCCAGTGTATCCCAGAAACTGAACTAAGGTAGTCAGTCTTGGATGCAAAGCCCTTTATCTAATAACCCATTTAAAGGTTCCTAGAAGCTTTTCCACTCCTCAGACAGCCAAGAGGCATTTTAATAATGCTAAGGGAGAAAACTGCGTCATTTTGTTTGTTCACAGATGCGTTTTGTTACTTACATTTAGGAATAAAAACGGAAAAATAAACGTAAGGTGAAATGTAAGAAAATGAATCTTAACCAATTTTTTAAACTTTCACTAGGTGAATTAAAGATGATATTCTAAATAGGGCAAGAAATGTGTGTGTGTGTGTGTGTGTGTGTGTGTGTGTGTGTGTGTGTGTGTGTTTTCTTCCTTTTGGCCAGGCCAGGACTGAACTTCAAGAAGGAGAAGAAACAAGTGCTCAGGGACCATCAGATACACTGAAGGGAATTCAAGGAAGTGAAAGAGAGAAACCTGAATTGGGAGGTGTTCAGGGTGGAAGACTGGGGTGCTCCAAGACTAATCATATCAAACGGAAGCATTCCTGCTGGCCTATTGCTACAAATCCCAGCAGGTGCATTAATGCAGGAAGAAGGCAGAGCCCACATTATTAATAAGCTTAAAAACAGATTTAAATTGATCTCCTTTAGGTTATCTGGCTGTTTTATATTCTCTTCTCTCCCCTGTGTTCAGTTTCACTGGGTTTTAATCAGATAACTGTAAAATGTTCTGAACTCAGGTTAGAATTTAGCACAAAAACACCAGGAGCGGAGACTTTTTGTGAGTAGGGTAAGTCAAATAACTCACTACGGTTAAGAAGATGAGGACTCCTGAAGGGCAGGGAGAAGGGGAGAGAAATCCATGCACTTGACACAAGAGATGCTGAGTAGTCAAAAGAGGTCGTCAGAGGAAAGGTGCTAGAGATAAAAGGCAGTCAAGGACTCCCTTAGGGATTGCACTCTGAAATTCAGGGTTCAATACAAGCTTCTTTCATTAGCGTAAGTGTTTCTGCACAAATAACTTGTCGTTAAGATTTGGTTTAATCTTAGAAATTGGAGGGGCAAAGACTTGTTAGGTCACAGTGCCTGTCACCCCACTGCAAACTGGAAACAATATTGCTCACATAGAAGATTGCATAAATTAATTCAGAAGTGGGAAATATAGAACTATTTCTCCTATAAGGTGCTTAGGCACTACAATGATTACTTAGCTTTTTTAATCTATTTGGCTGCAGAGGCTGAGGCTGAGCAAATGCTTGAGTGCTTTAGGATAAGATAATGGAACAGACAGGATCATGGTGTAAAGAGCCATGGAGAAGAGATCGACACTTACTTGGTCTTTGATAATGGTCCTTAATCCTTTCTTTCCAGATATGCAATTAAATGTAGCAGTAGGATGCTATCTCAAATAATTGCCATGGATCACAATGAATGAATACTAATTATTAACCTATAACCTACCTTTTAAAGTACTGCTTAAATCATACTGTTCAAAAAAATCTTGATATATAATTTTCCTTAATATAAATCAAAAAAGGAATAAGTTATAGAGAAGCATATCTGATTGATAGGCAAATTCAGACATGCTGATCCGAGCTGCTTTGATCTCATGGTAGCTTTTGTTTGTTCCTTTACAAAGAGAAAATAAAAGCAAGAGTGCTAAATCATTAACAACATACTACACATCTCCCAAAATGCATAAATATCACAGATGACCAAAAACATGGATTATCTGAGGATTATTTTTATGTTTTGAACTGTAAAAGAATGTGTTATCAGTCTGTCTGCTAAAATTAAAAGCGTAAAAACTTTTCTTCATTAATTTCAAATCACCTTGATTTCAGGTACCTGTTCATTCACCTGGCAGTGATAATATGCCAGGAGAACATCACTTTTGATCATTCATGTTTGACAAGAATTTTTTTTTCCTTTGCATTTCTCCAGGCTAGTGCTCTGTCTAGTGAGGTGGCCCTGCTGGGGATGTCAGTCAACAGGTACCTCTGCAAGCATGGGAGATCAAAGGAAACGAGAGATGACCTAAGTTAGCAATCAGTTCAGAGTGCATGTTATTCAGGCAGGGAAGCATTCCACCCAGCTGTAAGATTGCTGGCTTCATGGGGATATATGCGATATATGTATAGCAACTTCACTATACAATCTGAAGTAATGATTTATGATTTATAGACTATGTTTTATCATGTCAGCTAAATAAAAATGCCAAGGGATTTCTGAAAATGAATCTTTGTAAGATGTAGCAATAGTCTCAATGTTTGTTCACTTGGTCTGTCGAAGAAAAATTTTTTAAAAAGAGATTTTATTTGTAAAACTACATAGTATTGTTCATGTAGATCTCCTCCATTTCTCTGTCATTGGGCGATCCCCGTGTCTTTCTTGGGGTCCTGTTATCCAGGTAGCCTCCCTGGTGTTGTGAGTGGCTGTTCAGTCATCCTTGTTCCACAACTAGTATTCTCCTATGAGTGGGTACATACCATGTTTGTCTTTCTGAGTCTGGGTTACCTCACTCAGGAGGATTTTTTCTAGATCCCTCCATTTGCCTGCAAACCTCATGATGTCATTGTTTTTCTCTGCTGAGTAGTATTCCATTGTATATATGTACCACAGTTTGTTTATCCATTCTTCGGTTGAAGGGCATCTAGGTTGTTTCCAGGTTCTGGCTATTACAAATAATGCTGATATGAACATAGCTGAGCAAGTGCCCTTGTGGTATGATTG
>CABHPP010108039.1:0-11519 GCA_902168425.1 Peromyscus attwateri
TATATACAGACCAGGACTCTTCTAAGTT
Source organism: Peromyscus attwateri (assembly GCA_902168425.1). Lineage (NCBI taxonomy): Eukaryota > Metazoa > Chordata > Mammalia > Rodentia > Cricetidae > Peromyscus > Peromyscus attwateri. The sequence continues at coordinate 29 of CABHPP010108039.1, forward strand.
TTATAGTTGAGAATAATACATTGCTGTTGTTTCTAAGAGTTCAAACTTAGAGGGAAATCCTAGCCAGTAATTATTCTTGGAACTTAATTTAATATACATTTCAATCTTTTTCAAAAAACTACACTTTGCCTCCATAGCTTAAGCTTTAAAGTTTTTCACTGGGAGAGGCTTGGACCTGCCTCAACTGAATGTACCAGGCTTTGCTGACTCCCCATGGGAGGTCTTACATTTTCGGAGAAGAGAATGGGAGGTGGTTTGCAGGGGAGAGAGAGCTGGGGGAGGGCGGGAGAGGGAAGAGAGGAAGATCTGTGATGGGTATGTAAAATGAATAAAAAAATTCTTAATAAAATAATAAAATTTTTATGTGCTATATGTAAATAGAAGCTGAGGAAAACAATGAGGGTACAGGAACCTAATCGCGACTTGCTACAAAATATCACACAGACTATTTCGCATATGACTTTTAAATTGTTTGAAATAATTTATATTTTGTATATTTTATAAATAGTATCTAGAAGGGCCAATACAGTAGCACAATGCCAAAAGTAGAGAAGAGAGATCTATGTTTTACTTAGAGGAAACAGCATATTCTGCTATATCTCCTGTGAATAAAAGCACACTTTGTGGAACTTCTAGCATTTTCCTTGAAAAAAGAACATGGAATGTGAAATAAAAGTTGTAAAATAACAGTACCTATCCGGTCTTGAAGAACACATCAACAAGAAAAGCATCCTTTAAGTGTTTCTCTCTTAACTATCCATTCGCTTTCTTAATCTGTTTTCCCTTTTTGTAAATAAAAAGTAATAGTAATAAGAGTTTGAGATACTGTTGTTTTTCATCAGCAAGTTCACATGTAATAAACGTGTGAGTGGAATGATTAACATATGAATGAATCAATTTGTAATTTTAACAACTCGATAAGAACTCTTATTTTCTAAGGCTGACTTTCCATTATGAATGATAATTTCTTTTTTTTTTGAATTTATTTTATTTTATTTACAATATAATTCAACTTTACATATCAGCCATAGATTCCCCCATTCTCCCCCCTCCCGCCCCGCCCCCCTCCCCCCCTCCCGCCCACCCCCCATTTCCTTTCCTCCAGGGCAAAGACTCCCCCGAGGATTGAGATCAACCTGGTGGACTCAGTCCAGGCAGGTCTAGTCCCCTCCTCCCAGGCTGAGCCAAGCAACCCCGCTAAGCCCCGGGTTTCAAATACAGCCAATTCATGCACTGAGCACGGGACACGGTCCAAATGCCTGGATGCCTCCCAGACAGATCAAGCTAATCAACTGTCTCACCCATTCAGAGGGCCTGATCCAGTTGGGGACCCCTCAGCCATTGGTTCACAGTTCATGTGTTTCCATTCATTTGGCCACTTGTCCCTGTATTCCATCCATCCCTGGTCCCAACAACTCTTGCTCACATAAACCCTCCTCCTTCTCACCAATTGGACTCCCGAAGCTCCACCCGGGGCCTGACTGTGGATATCTGCATCCAGTTATCTCAGTCACTGGATGGGTTTTCTAGCAAGACAATTAGGGTGTTTGGCCATCCTATCACCAGGGTAGGTCAGTTCGGGCTATTTCTCTACTATTGCCAGCAGTCTATTGTGGGGGCATCTTTGTGGATTTCTGTGGGCCTCTCTAGCACTTTGCTTCTTCCTATTCTCATGTGGTCTTCATTTGCCATGAACATTCCTTGTGTTCCCTCTCTGTTCTTGATCCAATTGGGATCTCCCTCTCCTCCAAGTTCTTTTTTCCTCACCCCTCGCCCCTCATTACCCACACTCACGTCCAGACTGTTCAGGTAGATCTCATCCATTTCTCTGTCATTGGGCAATCCCTATGTCTTTTTGGGGTCCTGTTTTCCAGGTAGCCTCCCTGGTGTTGTGAGTAGCCGTCCAGTCATCCTTGTTCCACAACTAGTATTCTCCTATGAGTGGGTACATACCATGTTTGTCTTTCTGAGTCTGGGTTACCTCACTCAGGAGGATTTTTTCTAGATCCATCCATTTGCCTGCAAACCTCATGATGTTATTGTTTTTCTCTGCTGAGTAGTATATCTGAAATAAAAGTAATAAAAGGCAAATAAACATAAAAGGCCTATAAACATTTAAACACATTCACAAGTATATTATGAAGAGCATGAATACATCTAATATGTGAAGAAGAGAGAAGCATAAAAGGAATTTTTAGCGTTAGCGTTGTCAAATGCCTCTCACAGTACAGAGCTTCATGTTAACAACTTCCTACTGGTATTCATAAAATGAGGCATGGAATCAGGATCTTAGTCTTTGGGAGAATATAAAGCCAATTTAAAAGGTTGTGATAAACTCATTATTATGGGATTGAACAATCTGGTCACGCTGAAAAATTCCCAATCTTAGAACTTTATCATCAATAAAAGGAAGTATTTATTCCAAAATAGTTTTGTGCTAAGAAACCAGAATAATGATTTTGCAGTTGGTATGATGGTTAATTATAGGGAGATAATGTATATATGTAGAAAAGTCAAGCCTTTATTAATTACTCAAAATACTAAGATAAAGTGAAGAAGAATGTTAAATGACATATTTGTAACAAAATGATATATAATAAAATATTTTGTCACTAGAAATTCTAATTTATTAATGATAAGGCAAAAATTAGTGGTTTGTCCAAGGAACTTGGACAACTTTGAGAAGGAACTATGGATACACACTTCACTTTGCTTGTCTTCATGATAAAAAAAAAAAGCACCTTTTCTCGTTAGATGTTATCTTTGCTGTACTTGAAAATTATAGAGCATTAGATTATATGGACCAAAAAACATTGAGAAAAAAATAACTCAGCTATGATAAGATTTAGATGTGTTGGAATTTTGAAAAATCAATTACAGCATTCTAAGATTCATAAGCAATGGAAACTCTGTGGATATCAGATGACAAAAATTGATTTAATTTAGGGAAGATAGAAATACTCTTTTCTCACTGAAATACAATGATCTCATTACAGAGTGTACTGTACTGCAGAAGACAAGTGGTGTGTCAAGATAATTTCCTCTAAACAACATTACTAGATAAGGATTTTTTATTGTGTGTCAAACTGGACTATTGATGTTTTCATCCATATTGACTATGTACAATTTTTAATAAGGCCACCCTTCCATTTAGAAACATGAGATTAAAAAACAAATCCTTCTTCTAATTACATGCTATCACTTAGAGGGTCACTCAGGATCACATGTGCCACATTTCATCAAAATCTGATCTGGATACTGGTGAGGTAAACTTACTGCTTTTGTATGTTATTTTTTTAAGCTTATCTATGAAATAGCACTTCTTGAGTGTGTTCTTATTTATATGTGAGTACTCAAAAGTGGTTATATAATACATATTAAAAATAATATTGTGTATGCAGTACGTATGTATATTCTATATGTATATATACACATTATATTCATAAATACTCCAAAGGTGCTACTTATTTTACAGATACATATTTTATATACAATATATATTGAGATTTGAATAGGTACTTAGCTGTCTATTGTTTTGAGACTTTGAAAGGAAAATCCCCAGGTAAGATTCAGAAAGTGTCATGGTTTGTGAGTCATATGCAAGGCTCATATTAAATAAAAGAGTAGCATTATTCAAGGCAGAATTAAAGCAATTACCTGTCATATAATTTTTGGAGAAAATTTAAAATATATATAATGTGTTCAAATACAAAATCAAAATATTTTTGTCATGCTTATAATGTTCTTTTAAGAATTCTATAGAAATTTTGTGAAAATACTCTAGTAAAATTCTGATGAGTTACATTAAATTGTATGTGTCTTTCAATAGAAAAAATCCTTTTGTGTTTTCTTATTTTTGAGATTATAATTATTTCTCACTTCCATTTACTCCCCCCATGTATCCCCTTATTGCTCCTTCATATTTATGGCCCATTTTTTTTCTTATTTGTTGTTAATCACACACACACACACACACACACACACACACACACACACACACACTCACACATGTATGTTCTCAGGACTGACAATTTTGTTTTCAGGGCTGACCATTTGGCACTTGGTAAAGAATTAATGTGCTTTTTTTACTCTCATCATTCCTTAGTTGCCTATAGTTCTTTGTGTAGGATTGCGGCCTAATGAACTCTTCATCCAGTCAATGCTGATGTTCTTGCTCAGCTCGTATTTAGGTAGTCATGTTGTGAGACTTTACACAGTCTCACAGGAAACTTCCTGTTCCTCTGTTCCTCCGGGTCTTACAATTTTTCAAGTCTCTATTCTATAATGATCCCTGAGTCTCAGGTTCTAGGAATTGTATTGCATGTATATCATCTGGGACAGGCTTCTAAATGTATGTGTTTTGAATGGATGTAGTTTTCTGTAATGATCTCCATCTGTTTATAAAGAGAAATTTCTCTGATGAAGGATGAAGCCTATTCTTTTCGGTAGGTTTAAAGACAAATGTTTAATGTATGTGGTGATATATTGTGTATCCTAATAAACTTGCCTGAGGATCAGAGGAGAGAGCCAGTCACTAAATTAGACATAGAGGTCAGGCAGTGGTGGCACAGACCCTTAATCCTATCACTCAGGAGGCAGAGATCTGTTTGAATCTCTGAGTTCATGGCCACACTGGAAACGAAGCCAGGCAGTGGTGGCACACACCTTTAATCCCAGTACTGAGAAGCACACTCGTCTTTAATCCCAGGAAGTAATGTCTAGGCAGAGAAAGGTATATAAGGCATGAGGAAACGGGGACTTATTCTCTTTAGGCTGAGGATTTCATAGAGGTAAGAACTAGTGGTTGGCTGCTCTGCTTTGCGGATCTTTCAGCTTTCACTCTGATATCTGGCTCCAGGTTTTTTTTTTTTATTAAAAAACCATCTAAGGTTTGAACAACCAATGTAGGTAGGATTATACTGGCTTAATAAAGTAGATTGTCCTTACAGGTTCATGACTTCACCTGTTCTGGGTAGCTGGTCATGTTTCCTGTATCAGGCATTATTTTCTACTATCCAGCCATTGGTTACCTCCAAGTTATGTGTACCACTACTGTTCCCTTATGGTTATTGTGCCATGCCAGTCATTGTGGTGCATAGACCTCATACCTGGGGCAATCTAATAGTGCCTTTATCATTTGGAAGCTTGCATGGACGGTCAAATAATAGTAAGGATGTCTCAAAAAGTCAAAATGAATCATGCCGTTAAGTACCTAAAAATAGATGTAATACACATAAGTCAGTGTAAATATTGATATATAGTTTAAATGAAAATTTTTCCATCTGGGCTAGTAATACTCTTTCCACAAGTATAGACCATCTAACAAAAATCCTAACACCAATCACGAGAGACAGTCTTTTGAGTTTGATGGGGTTGTCCAAAGGACTCTACAGCATCACAAACTATTCCTGATGCCTTTGATTGCTCCCCAGAGGTGATAGCTCCTATTGCCGAAGACAGCATGTACTTCAGTCACAGATCTTAGAGGCTTCTGACCAGGAACTACTAAGGGAATTTAATAAGGTAACTACATAAGCAAAAACTCTAGCAAAACTTAGTGTCCAAAGCAGAGGACATGAGCATCTTGTGAGTAAGAGATCAAGAATTACAACAGAAGCTATGGGAAAGGGGCTACACAATGAACTTGAGCAACAGTCTTTCTGAGTTTACAACTAAGTAAACAACAAGAAGTTGAAGATTAACATTAATGCAGGAAGTGCTTAGAGTCCATATGATACTCCAAATTTGATTTTGGCAATGAAAATTGTCATTGACTGGATTTATTACTATTCATGAAAACAGTAATTTGAGTGTAACTCGTCACATATGTCTAATACTTCCTAATATGGAAAGGAAATTTTGCCAAAAAATAGTCTCCATGTCCTGAAATAAGCAGTTGGTAAAGTTCATAAATTCTGTACTATATTTTAATACATTTTTGAAATCATGAAATGTATCATGACTCAGAAAATGGATATGCAAAAGTGTTCCTGTGCCCATCTGTGATTATGAACCAAATGCTCAGGATACCACGCAAGTCATGAAAGAACACACTTTTATTCAGACTCGCAGATCCTTTACTCATCTCCAGATCTGTCCTCCCTGGAGAACCTCCTGCTCTTCCCACTTTGTGGTCTCCAACTCAAAGCATCCACATGTAGTCATGCTCCCTATGACTGCACAGCTAACCATTGTGTTTTCATTTTAAAGTTCATATTTACATAACCAGTACCATATAATGTATATACTTGGTGCCTTGCATTTTCCACCTAATATGTCCATCCTGTCAAGTTTTAAATGTATTCATTATTGTTACTATATGGTTTTAATTTGTATTCATCGAGGTTTTGTTTATCAACCTTTCGTTATTTTGTGTTCGTTTAAGACAGAGTCTCCCACTGAAGGCCAAGCCATTGTCAAACTCATGGCATCCTCTCACTCTGCTTCCCCCTGAGTGTTAGAATAAGAGGCATGGGACTACACACCTAACTATCTGGCTTATTTTATAAACATTGTGTGGTCCTCTATTTGGGACAGAGTGATCATATTACTGTGAATACTCCAAATCACATATAATGATAAACGCAGGCAACAGCTTTTCCTGTCTCTATGAGGATGGAGTTACTGGGACACATGATGTAAATATGCAGATTTTATTGGTTAAATATGAACTGTTTTTAATAAAAGCAATGCGTTATAGTTCTGCAGACAGTGTAATTAGTGAAGAAAAATTTTGCTGTAAAAGAGAACTCAAATATTAAGAAACATCTCTTATTAACATCTGGCATACATTCTGTCAAATAAGGAAGATGCTTACTTCTTTCCCTTTTCAAAACTTGCTATTAAAATGTAATTGCAGACAATTATTTTCCGTTTAGTTAACATGTAATTTTATTTCACAGTATTAATTTATTTTCATACTCAAAGCTTACCTTTATTTCTTCAGGCTTAAGAATGTTTTTGGTGACAGATATTGACACCTACTATAGTAATTTCCACTAATAATTCTATATTTGCTTCTTATTTTTATACATGTATTTTTACTTCATTCTAGCTCAATACCAATATGCAAATACTTACAATATATTCAAAACAGCCACCATACCAACTCCTAATACAATCCAGTTACCAATTAATCTTTCGAAAAACAAAATTGTCTCCTCACTTATCATTGTATTCTCCATTTAGATCAATCAAAGACTTTGTATATTTGAATGAGCCATATAAACCTTTAAGAGGAAAGATTAGATTAATTTTAGTAAGGCAATTCATAGTTCATTTTGTCATAATTGGATGCTTAATAGATTTATTTTGTACTTTTTCTTATCTCTAATAACAAGAATGACTTGATAATAAGGTTCAAAACAAAGGTATTCATTATATTTGTGCTTATATTATTTATAATGAAGATATCTACTGTCAGCAAAGTAAACATATTTTAAGCCCTCATACGTATGAAATATAATTGTTCTCTTAAATCACTGGAGTTAACGTAAACTATGACTTTTGTAGATTAGGAGTTGATTTTGTATACACTCAATTCTTCAGGAACTCATTAATAAGGACTGTTTGTCCTTTCTTTTACTGTTTCAAAAATATTTTTTAATAAAAATGATTATCAAGTATATATGATGTTTAAATACACACAATTTAAAAATTGATATGTAACTTTAAATCTTAAGCTGTGCTTTCATAATTATGTTAAATAAATAGATTTGAAAACAGGAAATGAAATGGTTAATTAAATTACTAAGACCATACCTAAATATCTCACAGGTAAAGTCAAATACTGGGAGATGAACCTGTGGTTAACAGCATTTGATCCTCTTTCCAAGTAATGTGTTCAGCTCCCAGCACCCCATTTGTGGCTTACAGCCATTTATCCAGTGAATCTTCTGCCCTCTCCCGACCTATATAGAAGCTGTGCATATATATTATTCATATATGCATGCATGTAAAACACTCATACACATATTTTTAAAAAGTAGAATAGCATTTAGCATTTTTGTTAATTTTGGTTTGAAGTACTTTAATGATTTTTGAAAAGATGTTTTCAGATTTTTTGTTTTAGTTATGCAGTTATCTACAGATTTTGAAAGGACAATTCTCAGCTTATATGGAAAAACACAAAAACAAAACAACTAAAAACACCAAACCAGGATAGCTAAAATAATCCTAAACAATACGAGAACCACTGCAGATCTCATTATTACCAATTTCAAGTTGTGATACAAAGCTATAAATATAAAAACTGCATGGTATTGGCCTAAAAACAGACATGTTCATCAGGGAATCAATTGGAATGCCCACATTAAATACATACACATGGACACCTGATTTTTTATAAAGAAACCACAGATGCACACTGGAAGAAAAGACAGCATCTTCCACAAATTGTGCTAGTCAAGCTCTATGCTTCCATGTATGGAAGGGTCCTTTGTTGTTCCTTTTTTGTGAGAAGGTGAGTAGGTACACAGACTCTGGGTGAATGTTGAAACAACAAGCTCAGTTTATTCAGGAAGAAGAAAGCCTTGTATACCCTCTACCCTAAACCAGGGGAAGATCTGATGAATATGCATCTGCTGGTGTGACATGGCTGCCTCTCATTGGTCCAGGTCATCTCAAATCATGTCAGCTGATGTTGCTAAGGCCTTTAGGCAGATGCAGGTTGGCTTACAGGAAGTATCTTATTACTGGTTGGGCCAGCTGGGCCTCAAGCCTGTTAGGGCTGAGTCATACCACATACATGTAGAATAACACAAATCAGTCCATCCACACCCTGCACAAAACTCAGCTCCAAATATATCAAATATCTCAGAATAAAACCAGATCTTCTAGGCTTTATAAAAGAGAAAGTGGGGAAAAGAATTGAACTTATTGGCACAGATACAAGCCTTTCTGAACAGAACACAGTGCAGGAACTATGAGCAAAAATTAGTAAGTGGGACCTCATGAAACTGTCAAGCTTCTGAAAGATGAAAGTACCATAATTAAGACAAAGTGGCAGCCTATAGACTAGAAAAAGATTTTGAGAAACTCCATATCCTATAGAAGACAAATATCCAAAATATATAAAGAATTCAAGAAACTAGATATCAAAACCCCAAATAATCCTACTTTAAATGGGGTATGGACCTCAACAAAAAATTCTCAATCAAGAAAACTCTACTGCTTAAGAAACAGTTAAAGACATGTTCAACATCCTTAGCCATCAAGGAAATGCAAATTCAGACTTCCTTTAGTTTCCTTCTTACTCCTGTTAGAATGGCTAAGATCAAAAACACAAGTTACAACTTATGCTAGCAATAATGTGGAATAAGGGGAACACTCCCCATTCTGGTCAGAGTGCAACCTTATATAGCCACTTTAGAAATCACTATGCTTGTATTTAGAAATTATATTTAGAAATCATCCTCAGAAGGATGGAAATCAGTATACCTGAATATCCAACTATACCATTCTTGGGCATATACTCAAAGGATGCTTTTTCATACCACAAGGACTCTTTCTTAGTCATGTTCATAGCAACTTTATTCATAATAGCCAGAAACTGAAAAAAATCTAAATATCCCTCAACAGAAGAATAGATTTACAAAATGTGGCATATTTATACAATGGAATATTACTCAGACATCAGAAAAATAACATCATAAAATTTGCAGGCAAATGGAGAAACTAGAAAAAGTCATCTTGAATAAAGTAACTCAGACACAGAAAGATAAATATAGTATGTATTTGCTTATATGTTGCTATTAGCCAGTAAATAAATTATTACTAAGCTGTAGTCCATAGATCCAGAGAGGTTAGGTTATAGAGGAAGGGACTATGGGGCACAAATGGATCTCCCTGAGAGGGGGAAATGAAATAGACTTTATGAGTAGACTAGGGGCAAGCAGCATGTGAATGGAAGGACCAGGTGGGGAGTTGAAGAGGAAATGGGGTTGAGAGATGGAATGTGGGGAAAGACAGCTAGAATTGAGGGGCATTAGTGGGGTGGTATGGACACCCAGTGCAATGGAACTTTCTTAACATACATAAAAGGTGATCCTATTGATGTCTCCAAATAACAAGAAATACTGAGTCCCAACTTGCCATCTCTTATCACCAAATGAAGCTTCTGGTACTGGGACTTTGTTATATCCAATTGAGTTATTGGTCAAAGGGTTCCCATGGAAATCTGTAAACAACCCAAGCTGTTGCCAAGACGAATGGTTGCTCTTCACAAACTTACATGCAAGGCCCTATTGATGAAGACTACACTCATATAACTCATTGAACATGGAAAGGTGGTGCTGGTGCCTGCATAGAACCTTCACCCCTGTGTTCTAGTTTCTTGATATAGAAAGGTACTCTGCAGGCTACCAAAGGAGAAACATAAACACTACATCAGCCACAAAACCTTTGATCTACAATCTGTTCTGCCTACAAAATATGCTTGGACAATTGTGGGAGTTATCAAACAGTGTCTGGTTTGTCTTAAAGCCCTCTCCGCAAGATGGAATCCATACCCAAAACTACTCCGGTGAGTGAAAACTAGAGATTAGACTACCTAGAGACCTAGGGTAAACCCTAACACTCTTGGTGGGAAAAAAAATTAAAAAAAGTATTGATAAAATTACTCCTAATGATATTCTGCTACATTCATAGATCACTGCCATATTCAGCCATCATCAAAAAAGCTTATTCTGTCAGCAGATGGGAACAGATACAGAGACGCACAGCAAGAAAGACCTTGGGACACACAGCTCTTAAAGGGATGTCTCTGCCAAATCCCTGTCCTCAGAAGAGAAAGTGGAAAGAACGTAAGTGTTGAGGGGATTGGAGAACAACAGGAGAACAAGGCCTTCTAAATCAACCAAGCAAAGCACAAAAAATCTCAGAGCAGCAAGAGCAGAGTTGACCCAGGTCTGCACCAACTTCTCTATAATTTCATGAGATCCTTATTGCACGAATGAGTGGGTCTCTGATTCTTCTGCCTTCTTTTGGAGTTATTTTCCTTCTATTTGTTTGCCTTGTCCAACTTCAATACGATATGATCCCTTTTGCTTTAGTTTATTGTATTTTATTTTGTTAATCTCTGTTGACTTCTCTTAGAAACCTGTTGTTTTCTAAAGAAAAAAACGATAGAAACAAAGCAGAAAAGGCAGAGAAGGGGAGGAGAAATGAGGAGGGTTGGAACTTGGTTTAGTGAGGACAGCAATGGGAGTAAATATGATAAGAGCAATATGAAATTCTCAAATAATTAATACAAATATGTTATCTAATAGAAACGATTAAATTTACTCCATAGGAGTCATTACAGAAAACTTCCAATGGTAATGGGATACAGTACTGGCTCTGATTTATGTCTATAATGGCTATTTCTAAATACAGAACCAAAGCATGCCTTGAAAAAAAAATGCGAGCCGGGTGGTGGTGGTGGCGGCGGCGGCGGCGGCGGCGGCGGCGCACGCCTTTAATCCCAGCACTCGGGAGGCAGAGGCAGGCGGAT
>CABHPP010108039.1:11619-23923 GCA_902168425.1 Peromyscus attwateri
GAAAAACCAAAAAAAAAAAAAAGAAAAAAAAATGCGGAAAAAAAAAAATGGGCCCAAGTGAGCCATTTTTCCCTTTAGCCAAAGCATCTTGGAAGGACCTACTTAACAGTAAACTTAGCAAAGCAAGTAGGGTAATTTAAAATTAAGGACCCAGCATCCCAGTCTCACATCAAACAGGGTTCTGGGACTCAGTTGACACTAACTGCCTTTGGGACAACTACTTTACCCTCAGGAGGACAACCACTCAGAGATGCTGGTGGTCTCAGCCAATGACCCAGTGAGTTAGTAACAACTCTTCTACGACAAATATAGTTCTTGCTTCTCCAGTTCTCTCCATATTCCAGGAGAGGTTTGAATGAAATCTGAGTTATTTTAGAATGTGCTTCTTCACTCATGTCTGCCTATCTGGTTAATTATCTTGATGTATTAGCACCTCCTAACCTGGAGACACTGACAGAGTGTTTTGACTCAAAGAAAACTGTATTTATTTTGTTTCCTTCTAAGATGTTCTCATTTTATATTACATTACACCTAGCTATGGGCTGTGTTAAATATATAGGAAAAATCATCTGTCTCCTAGATTTAACAAATCCAAATTTTAAAACAGATCCAGTCACTTAATGGTCCTTATGAAGCTCTGGATTCTCAACTCATCTAGACCACCAGCATACATGGAAACCTGGTAAAAGCTGAGAATTTTGTCTCGGAACAAATCCCGTATGTAGAAAATGATATACTTTATGTATAAAGTTGTTTTCCTACTCGAGGAGTGTCTCTGGGAGGTTAGGAGTTGAAGATAAGAAACAGAAAGCCCATCTCTTCCTTTCCACAGATGTTTAAAAGGAATGAAATGATTTTGTAACAGCACAAGGCATCTGAACTAATTTGGAAATCAAGATTCAAAATTGTGGGACTTTTAAATAAGTGAAATGATTAAAGTCATTCATAAAAATAAAAAGGAGTTACAGACTTATGTTTTCCTTCTAAACACTTATTTGTCCTGCCTTGTTTTACAAAAACAAATGTTCAGTATTTCAAGCAGCCAGGCTATGTCCTATGAATGTAAGTACTGGATATCCAGAGAAGGGAGCTTAGTTTCATTCTGTGAGCCCTTCAGCCGATTTTTCACTATAAGCATCTAGAATAAGTTTTCCTTGAAAAGAATCATGTAACTCATATGATTATAAAGATCTATGTAGGTATGGCATGTGACAGTGAAGACACCCAGGTTTAAATAAGAAAAAGTCTTGGGGTGAACTCTTCTGTGGTTCCTTTCTTATCCTTCGCATTCTAATAAACATGGTATTCATTGTAAAAACATAGCAAGAGAGTTCAAAATATGGGAAATCAGCACAAAGAATACAAACTACAATTTCCGTTGCCCAAGACTGACTTATAAATTCCATTATATTTCTCTATAAACAGGCACAACAGCAAAAAAAAAGTCATCAAAGGTAAAAATGCATTAATAAATCTTACCATTTCTTCTAAAAGTTACTCAAAAATTTTTATCTATATGGGAAAGATATAATGTAGTTCAATTCAAAATAAATATCTTCTTTTGAATTTCCATTATAATGTTTATGATTATTTGTAACAAAATACTTTAACATTTTAGTAAAATTAATTTATAATATGGAATATATTGATTTCCATTGTCCTTTTCACAAAAAATCATAAAATATAGGTTACCAAGTAAATGAAAAAAAGATATTAAATTTTTTACATTAAAAAAAAAATCAAACACCCAAGTAGTTAAGATCCATGTACACGTTATTGATTGAAATTTCTTGCACTGCCTGACAATATTTGGCCTCAAATATTATGAGTAAGACACACTTCAGGACTTAATGAATCCTTTTCTTGCTTCTTCTTAATACAAGCACATATTTTCCTTAAAATAACTAAGTTGTTGAGAGGAAGAGAAGAAGCAATAAAGAAAGGAAGGAAGGAAGGAAGGAAGGAAGAAAGGAAGGAAGGATGCGAGGGAGGGAGGGAAGGAGGGAGGGAAGGAGGGAGGGAGGAGAGAAAATAATGGGTCAATTAATCAATTCTACTTTAAATTAATATAATAAAGTTTAGTATACATAAAAACTTACTTATTTTAAAAGTTTTGTTAAGATATTTTTTTTCTTATGTGTCTTTCAGACTTCTTCACTTCACACATACACACACACACACACACACACACACACACACACACACACATACACACACACCCTAAATTCATATTCACAGCTGGTTTGTGGTGTCCAAACGATATTTCTGACCCATCACCTCTGGCTCCTACATTCCACAGTGATCCTTGAACTATGGGAGGGAGTGTGCAGTATATATGTTCCCTTTAGGGCTGAAATTTCTGCATATCATATTCTCTGCAGGTTGGTCAGTTGTGGGTCACCGTGTTAATCACCATCTATTTCACAGATAGAAGCAAATAGAAGACTCACAGATGATAGCTGAGAAAAACATTGATCCTTGGGTATAACTACGAGACATAAGTTGTTGGTTTAACTCTATGTATATTTAGCAGTATAATATTTGTATGTTCTTCCCTTGGTTTTGTACCCTGTCTAGTCATAGTTTATTAGCTTAATAATGGTTCCAGGTACAGGAGTCATCTCTAGAATGGGACTTAAATCCAAACAGAGAATGTTTGGTTTTTCCCAGACTGTATGTTCCATCCTTGCAACAGTGTGTGTGTCTTAATGGTCCCGTTATCATTATAGCCCAGAAGTATGGTAGCTGGGTGTGATTGAAGATGACTTTTCTCCTCTGGTAGCTTGTACAGCACCATCCAGCACTATGAACGTTATCTATAGGGATGAAGCTTCTAAGTGCATACCAGCTTGATTTTGCTGTGTTGTATGATTCAAGTGTGTGATGTGTTTTGCAGTAGGGTATTATCATCAAGTTCTGGAGGGTAACTGAGAGCAATGGTAATAACCTATAATGTTTGAGAGTCTGTGAGAGCACACTAGCCAGCAACTCTAAAAGAAATAACTAATTTCCAGCACTAGGCTTTTTATTTTTAGTCTGTGGTATCCAGTAGGGACCTTGCTTATCTCTTATAGGATAACTCCGTGTGTGTGTGTGTATATGTTTATGTGTGTGTTTGTGTGTTTATGTGTTTGTGTGTATGTGAGTGTGTATGTTTGCATGTGTGTATATCTTTGTGTGCGTGTGTGTGTTAGGAAGCTTCTAGAGTTGTAGATTTCTATGTTTTTTTTCAAAAGGTATTGGTTGTTATTTTCCCTTCTCACACATTCCCCTCTACCCTGCCTTCTACTCACCCATAGCAGTTGAACTCTTTGCTGTGGATGTCTTTCTGTATGCTGTGAATATGTGTTGCTCTGATTGGTTGATAAATAAAGCCATTTGGCCTATGGCAAGACAGCCCTAGAGGCAGGCAGGAATCCAAACAGACTGGAAGAGAAAGGAGAGGCAAGGCAAACGCTGCAAGCTGCCCTGGAAAAGTAAGATGAAAGATACTGGTAAGCCCCAAGCCATGTGACAAAGTATAGATTTATACAAATGGGTTAATTCAAGATATGAGCTAGCTAGCAAGAGGCCTGCCTTAGACCATACAGTTTGTAAGTAATATAAGCCTCTGTGTATTTAAATGGGTTCAAGCAGCTGCAGGACCTGGTGGGACACAGGAAAACTTCAGCTACCACTCTTCATCATTCCCTTTTAATACATTATACTAGTGCATGACACCTTTCCTCCATTGAACGCTCCTCTCCATGACTCCTTAGTAATCTCCTTAATCCTATGAATATTCTAACTAAAACAAACAAATATGGAGATTCAAATCTTACATCCACAAATATGAAAAAATGTGGTATTTATCTTTCTAGTGGCAGCACCATTTTAATTCCTTGCAGCAATAAAGAAGTATTTCCTTTATTTATGAACTCTTACAAATAATGAAATTATAAAATTTATTCTGTAATTAGGACAACTTATTCATGGAAGAAGATGGATGGAGACACAATAATAGTTCATATAACTTTATGAACCTTCCTTTAATTTTCTGAGACTTTAACTTCTTATCTACATTAAAATAAATTATATTGTTAATTACTTCATAAAATATAGTTTTAGAAATCTTCCTATAATAATTTTTATTGCATGTAGTTTTAATTTTTGTTATCTATACTATTTGTGTTTGTTATATATAACATAAGCTTAAATTATAAGGTAGCAATAAAAGTATGCACTGAGTGACTATGTCATGGATTTTATTTCCTTGATACTACTTTTGTATGCAAACATTCCTTTATATTCTTGCAGCCAAAATTCAAAACCACTGTGAGTACAGAGAAGAGAGGGCTATCAGCAATGTGGGTACATAAAGGGAATGACTGTAATGAGAAGAAAGAAGTGTTCTTATTGATGGAAGTGTTGAAAAATCAAGAAAGAGAGACTGGTTGCTCTCAGCATTCTGCTAATGCGGTCTAAGAATCAGATCTCTTTCCACATCTGAGCTTGCACTTTTCTTTGCTGTTTGGAGTGTCTCTGCTTTCAACAATTAGCCATCCAGGTTCTCTGTTTGAAGTTGAAACATGAACAAATTCTAGTGAGTGGAAGACTTACTTTGCCTTTGACTCCTACCACCTCTCTGGATTCATACAGCTGCTGTGGCATCATCTCTGTGTTCACTCAATTTGCATTTACTATGTATGTGTTCTGTGTCTTTTTATCCTACCTTTAATTTGTCATCTAATCTTGTAAACAGATACAATATGTAGTTGATGTCCCCCAAACAATGTGACACAGGATCAACTAGAAATTCAAACAGTCTTTATGATTACCCCCCTTTCAGATGTTTGTATGAAGTGTTAAATTATGAAGTTCCACTTCCAAACAATTGTTCACAGAAAAGTATTTATAATAATATTCATAGTGTGGCCCTTGGATTTCAACATGCATAGATCCTATGGCACCCTGTGGTAACATAGGTCACGGGGACCAACACAGACTCTGACTACAGCAGGACCATGGACCCAAACAAGGCCCTCTGCAGCAGCTTGGTCCTAGAGGTCACCATGGCCATGGTGGCAGCACAGGCCTTGCATATCAGTATGGTCCCACAACAGAACGGACCTAGGACAACAACATGGGCTTCCAGTGCCACTAAGATGAATGAAGAGGTGTTGGAGAGGTGGGAAAGATGGAGGAGAAAAGTGTCAAGGCTGGGCAAGGTAATCTGGCATGGGGGACAGGTTCAAAAAGGAGGCTAGGAGCCTTACAAACAGACCAAGCTACACAACTGCCACATACATGCAGAGGGCCTAAGTTGATCCCATACAGTCTCCATAGCTGTTGATCTAAAGTCCATGAACTCATAGGAGCTCAGGTCAGCTGTCTCTGCAGGTTCCCACATCATTACCTTGACACCTCTGATTTGTACAATCCCTCCTCCCTTTTTCAGGAGGATACCCAGAGCTTAGCACAGTGCTTGGCTGTGGGTCTCTGCATCTGCTTCCATCAGTTTCTGAATGAAGGCTCTCTGATGACAATTAAAGTAGTCATCAATCTAATTGCAGGAGATGGCCAGCTCAGGCACCCTCTCCACTATTGGAGGTGTCTTATATGGGGTCATCGTTATGGATTCCTGGGAGTTTCCCTAGCACCAGGTTTCTTCATAACCCTGAAATGCACCCCTCAATCAGGATGTCTCTTTCTTTTCTCTCCTTCTCAGTTCCACCCCCAATCTACCCAACCTGATCCCTCATGTTCCCATACCCTGCCACCCCCAGTTTACCCAGGAGATCTCTTCTACTTCCCCTTTCCAGGGAAATCCATGAGTCCCTCTTTTGGCCCTCCTTGTTACTTAGCCTCTCTGGACTGTACCCTGGTTATCCTTTATACCTAATATCCACTTATGAGTGAGTGCATACCATGTTTACTTTCTGGGTCGGGGTTACCTCACTCGGGTTTAAATCATAAAACCTTGCACATATAGATAGGTGAGTCCTATGTAAGAATATTAGCTCCTTGAGTATGGTTTTGTACACATGTAATCTCAGCACTATCCAGGGAGATGCAAGAGGATTATAAGGTTGAGGACAGGTTGGGCTACTTAGTATGTTGCAGGTCAGTCTGGCCTACATATAAAAGCACTCTCTGAAACAACAGAAAGGAATACTATCAAGTGCTTCATGACTACAATATTTGATTTATATTCGGCTGTTGTAGGGAACTCTTTCAATTCTCTGTTGACTTTATTAATTGCCTCTGTGAAATGTAAGCAGGGGTTTAATAGGTTATTATACTGCAAGGTCTTTTTCGAAGTGACTGTGCTTGCTCATCTCCATTCATCTTGAATTTGTGTTTATTATTTTAGAGTTCAGTGTATATCTCTGTCTGATTAGATCAGAATGTGTTTGGTGTTTAAACTGTTCTAGATGGTAATTGGCCTTAGCAAGAGAGCATCTAAAAATAAAATCACAAAATCAAATAAATCTCCTGATCATTATTCTAGGGAAAAATGATTTAGTTTAAAAGGAGAAGCAGATCACAGCTCTCTGTAATTTTATGTGTTCTTTGTCTAATTAACAAATATTTTAATGTTTTTCTTGCTATACAAAACATGATTTTTTTTTTACAAGTTCTGGCTTACTTTTAAATTCTTTTTTGTTTATGGAGGTTCCAATGTGTACATATCTTACTTTGTTTGACCTGGTTTTACATTTTTTTCTTTAGCAATCAGTATAATGTTTTCTTATGATTACATATATTTTGTACTATAAAAAATTATAAGTTAGTGGCTGTTCAAGTTAAGCAAGATTTTTTTTTGTCAAATTGTTGATGTTCCAGTTTCAGGAATGCCGGTAATAATTATAATAAGATGTTGGTCACAGTAGAGACTCTAGAAAGTGGTTAAAGGAAAACCTTTAAGTGCCAACAAAAGTCTTGTTTGCTTGGGCTTTCTTTTTTATCTTCATCAGTACAATATATGCTCATTTGTGAACTATGAATCCATCACTTCAAATATTTGCTGCTTGCTTTTCAGTAATTAAATCATGGAGTATCTCTTTTGCCTTCCCATGTTTAACTTGTGCAAGAACCTGTATATAAAAGGTTTGAAAAGAAATGGGAGGACAAATGGATCAACCACAGAGAATCACAGTAGCTGGATTTGCAGGAGTGTGTCCAAACCATTCAATCTATTTTGTAGAAGTGGAGTCTTTAAATGTGAGAATTTTAAGCCAAATTCTGTTTTGTCTTTCTTTGGACAGAGTTGAAATGGGATTATAAGGCCTTCAGGGCATTTAAAATATTACACTTCCAAGGCATATGAAGGATTTGGGATTAACTCATGCTTTGAAAAAAAAGCAGCTTGTTCACATAAATGAAGAATCTATTTATTTTAATTTTGAGTTTAAGTAAAATGTTTGTAAGAAAGTGCGGTCACATTTTAGAGTTCCCCAGATGAAGAAAAACAATAAACTACATGTATTACTACTATAAAAGGTAATAGATTAGAGGCTGAGGATTTCAACAGAAAATGCTCACAGTCTAGGGACTAGATATCTGTTAGCTTCTTAGTCTCACATCCAGGATGCCTCAACAATCCAGTTAAGGTACCAAAGGCCCAGAAGTCCCAGGAAGTGTGGATAGCGCTCTGTTTAGGTTGAAAGGCAAAGAACTGTAGTCTAATGTCTACATAATATGCCAGCACAGAAAGATACACCCAGTAAGTATAGAGGCCATCAATGCAGATCACCTGCATTTTCTGCCTTCTTTCCACCTGGCCAAAAGCCATGATAGATAGCATCACCCACAATCAGGAAGAGCCTTTCCTCTATCATCTCCTGCAGTCTACTCTTAAGGCCTTGGAAGTCTCTACACCTTTAAACATCATTGTGTTACGCCTTACAGAACGCTCGTCACAATTTTGTTGGTTTGTTCTTTAATCTTTCTTCAAGTGCAACATGTGTGGCCTTCTCTCTTCATATCTCTCCTTTGGCTTGAGTTTTCTTTACTCAGATCTTTCTTCTGCCACATCACTTCATCCTCAGCCAACAGGCCTGATGTCATCAGATTTCAAGGGTCTTCTCTGGCCACTCAGTTTAATTCTCACACCAGTCGTGTCACAGGCTCGCCAAAGAAAAATCTCAACCAAACCACAATCCCCAATTTCATCACATCAAGGTTGTTCCTTTCACAATGAAGCTGAATTCAGAGAATTACAAGAAGTGATAGTGACTTACTTTCACTATCAGAGAGTTATACATAGAGAATATATTAGTTTGGGCACATATGTTAAGAAAACCTGGTATTACACAGCTTTCAACATTTGGGGTCCTATTGTGTCATGTAAGAAAGAAGTGTGGTTTTATTACTAGTGAGATGTCATGAATAGAGCATTTCAGAGATAAGACAGAATGGTAAGACTATAAGATAACCTGGAGAAAGAGAGGAGGGACACGAACACACAAACACACACACACACACACACACACACACACACACACACACACACACAGAAAGAGACCGAGAGAGACACAGAGAGAGAGTAGAACCAAGAGACCAGCAAATCTTAGTCTGCCTCCTGTCTCTGATTAGCAATGGATATAAGACTGAAGACTTCCTATAATGCTCCCATCCATGGAGTTTCAGGGAACCCAAATTCCATTTGTCATGCCATGTAGGTGGACTATCCTGAAAAACCATCTTTTGAAATTTGACAGCAAATAAAGTAAGGATGGAAGGGAATGTGACCAAGTGATAAAGTGCTTGACTGACATGCTCAGCTTCTTGAATTCAATCTCTTGTCAAGTTGATTGTCAGTGAAGTCCCATATACTATCTACCTCAAAACATTACAGACAATTGTCATTGCTTTTGGTTAACCTCCCAACTTGATTGAAAGATCTTATTGCTGATGACAGTGCATACTTGAGTAACTGTACATGGAGAAATCAATCTGGTATCAATCTGGAATCATAATCCCTACTGGCAAGCTTTCATAGTCTTCTAGACTGAATGTATGCTTTCCTCATAAAAACATGTGTTGAAAATCCTACTTAGTAGTGGAATAGCTTAGAAAATGTGGCATTCAAGAGTCAATTAGGTTTAGATGAGGTCATGATGCTAGAACTCATAGTATGAGACTTATATCCTTATATAAAAATATAGATATAGTTTCATATAATATCTACCTCTACCTCTATCTCTCCCTCTGTGTGTGTGTCTGTGTCCATTATGTGAGAATGTGCCACAAGGAGTCAAGTATCAACCATGAATTAACTTTGACTTTATGCCTCAAACTATGAGAAATAAATCTCTCTTACTGCGATTTTGTTACAGAAGCTCAAACTCTCTAAAGCAAGGAAGTAGTTTTGGAAAGCCAAATAGCCTTAATGCATTAAAAGTTAATCACGGAGTTACTGACATTCAGTGAGTTTGGTTTAGCATGGCCATCACTCTGAAAGAAAATAAAGTGCTTGATTAGATATAGGGTAACTTAACAACAAAATTATTACAGATGTTGGCAAGGTCGTTGATGAAGAATTTTCAGAGAATACAAGAAATGATAAATAAATAAGGTGGTTTTACCTGCAAGTGTGGGAGTAGAAAATATTTAGAACACTTGATTCCAGATCACAGACACTGGATTCAAATCCCACTCCCCTAGTTCTTAACTGATGCTTTACCTTAAAAGTTTCTGGTGCCTCAGTTTCCTCACTTCTGTCATAAAAATATAATTATAAACATTTTAAAGATGTGTTATAAACATGAAATATTAAATTATCTCTACGGGCCTGAGGAGATGGCCGATAATCTAAGAGCACAAGGCAGCTTACAACTATCATTAACTCTTGTTCCAGGACCTCTGACACCAACTTCTATCCTCCACTAGCACCAGGTACACATGTGATACAGAGACATACTTGCACGGAAAAAAAATTACACATAAAAAAGTTAATGTTAAATTAAAATAAAAAAACCCTCCAAACTTCTATAAAACTATCTCATAATACATAATTTTGGTAGTTTGTATCCAGTAGTATAAATAAATTCTTTTATAATAATTCTAAAATACTATGAAAATTATCTTGTGACTTGAAAGTTGACTGTTCCAGTTAAAATGTTTAATGCACATGAACTAAATCACTCAGCCTGAGTTAAAAAGTGAATGCTCTAACTTTCACTTTGCATCAAAGCAAAGGAAGTGAGGTGAGCAAGGATGTCTCAACTGTAGCTCGCATTAGTTTCTTACTTCACTATCAATAAAAAAGACAAAGGGAAAAAATCCCATCTGTCCACATGACAAGTCCAAAATCAGACACCTGTGTGGCAAACATGCATAGCAGTAAGTATCGCAGATGCTCTAAATTTAGTACAAACCATATGCTGGATAATTTACTTAAATTGAGTAGGGAGGAAAATCCACTATAGAAAAAGTCCACGGAGCAATTAAGGAACAACATGTTCTGCTGCTCTCATCTCATCGTCCCTCCTTTAGTCCCAGATGTTACAGCCACTACAGAGACATTAGTCAATTTGTTAATTTATTGTCAGATTGCTAAAGGTTTATGAAGAGTTTTGACCCAGTATGCTACATTTGTTTGGCAGCAAGATTAATTTAATTATAACTGTCGTGGGGACAAAAGGAACACAGTAGGATCTCATCTGTTCTCTTCAAATGGCTTAGGGCTTGCAGCAGACACTCTGAGTATGTGTGCATGCCCAGTCTTCAAGTGTGTGATTATCTAGTGAGCAGAAGAAAATTGAGAACCCAGAATGCAATCTATGTCATTTAAATGGCAAAACTTCATTTCACATTAATTATAAAGGGACATCTGGACATTTCTTGACTTTTCTATACTTCTGATTTCCTTTCTTCCCATTTTTTTTCATTGTAATATACTAATTTGATTCATGCATTTAATGTGCCTTGACAATTTATACTTTTATACTGTTTTTATTTTTGAAATTAAAATAAAACATATCTTTTCTTCTTTCCTTCCCCTCCCTATAAGAACTGCTATGTACCACCACATACTTTTTCTCAAATTCATGGCCTCTGGCCTCTTTTTCTTTAATTGATGTTACATTTGTATTCTGATATAAAGTTATTTGTGTGTATATGATAAAGGGCTGACTACTTTCTATTGAATAACCAACTTGGCAAGATAATCCTTGGGAAGCAATGCAATCACTCATATCTTAGTGGTAACAAAAAGCTTTCTAGTTGGATTTCAAGCCCTCTCAAGAAGAAAGAAATTGTGCCTGTGTAGCTGAAGTTTTCCTGTGTCCCACCTGGTCTGTTGTCAGGACAAATCTGTCTCACCTGCCAGTCCTGCACCCACTTGGACCCAAGTAAACACACAGAGGTTTATATTAATTAAAACTGCTTGGCCATTAGCTCAGGCTAACTATTGACTAGCTCTTACACTTAAATTAACTCATAATTTTTATTTGTGTTTAGCCACATGACTTGGTACCTTTTCTAAGTTCTGCCTTCACATCCTTCTTCCTCTGTGTTTGGCTGGCAACTCCTGACTCAGCCTTTCTCTTCCCAGAATTCACCCTGTCTGTTTATCCCGCCTATACTTCCTGCCTGGCTACTGGCCAACCAGCATTTCATCTGTCAACCAATCAGAGCAACACATTCACAGCATGCAGAAAGACATCCCCAGCATGCCTGGTATTAGAGAACTAGCTTAGGGATTAAACACATTGGTATTGGAGGAGAACCTATAATTTCCACCATTATAAATTAGCATAATTTCTAACTTATAACCAAAAATCAGAGTAACTCTCACCCCTTAACAAAGAAAATTCTTTTTGCAAATGGCAAACATCATTCTAGAAAACCATAATTTACCAAAATGCAGATATCAAGTAAGCCTCTGGTGCCCAGCCCCATTTGATACACTTTAAACTCTAATGTTCAGGGAACATTCCAGGAGGTTGGGAAGAAATATTTAAGAGCTGGATGAACAGGATAGGACATCTGCTTGGAGACTGAATCATCTAGAAATTTTAGAGAAACTTCACCAATGATATGTCAAAAATATTGCAGGTTGAGCAAGAGCTGAGCTAGTGTAACACCAACAAAAAGATGCCTTTGTGGAAGGAAGGAATCCCATAGAACCTCACACAATGACAAAGACCTGTAGGCAGCTAAAGATTATTGAAACAGGGAGAAATTATCTCTGTCATGATGAAATTCTCCCATGCCTTGCTCCCGCTGTTCTTTCCTCGCTTATGCTTTCAGATTCCTAGTGAATCCTTTGTCAATGTTCATGTCTTTTTCTCACCCCAACCGCCAAATTTCACCTATG
>CABHPP010108043.1:0-24485 GCA_902168425.1 Peromyscus attwateri
CTAAGATCAAAAACACTGAGGACACCTTGTGCTGGAGAGGATGTGGAGCTAGGGGAACTCTCCTCCACTGCTGGTGGGAATGCAAGCTTGTACAGCCACTTTGGAAATCAATATGGCGCTTTCTTAGAGAATTGGGAATCAATCTCCCCCAAGATCCAGCTATACCACTCTTGGGCATATACCCAAGGAATGCTCAATCATACCACAAGGGCACTTGCTCAGCTATGTTCATATCAGCATTGTTTGTAATAGCCAGAACCTGGAAACAACCTAGATGCCCTTCGACCGAAGAATGGATAAACAAACTGTGGTACATATATACAATGGAATACTACTCAGCAGAGAAAAACAATGACATCATGAGGTTTGCAAGCAAATGGAGGGATCTAGAAAAAATCCTCCTGAGTGAGGTAACCCAGACTCAGAAAGACAAACATGGTATGTACCCACTCATAGGAGAATACTAGCTGTGGAACAAGGATGACTGGACAGCTACTCACAACACCAGGGAGGCTACCTGGATAATAGGACCCCAAGAAAGACACGGGGATCGCCCAATGACAGAGAAATGGATGAGATCTACATGAACAATCTGGACGTAATGAGGGGCGAGGGGCGAGAGAAAAAGAACTTGGGGAAGCAGGAGATCCCAACTGGATCAAGAACAGAGAGGGAACATAAGGAATGTTCATGATAAATGAAGACCACATGAGAATAGGAAGAAGCAAAGTGCTGGAGAGGCCCACAGAAATCCACAAAGATGCCCCCACAATAAACTGCTGGCAATAATCGAGAAATAGCCCGATTTGACCTACCCTGGTGATAAGATGGCCAAACACCCTAATTGTCGTGCTAGAAACCCCATCCAATGACAGAGGGAACTAGATGCAGATATCCACGGTTAGGCCCTGGGTGGAACTCCGGGAGGCCAATTGACAAGAAGGAGGAGGGTTTATGTGAGCAAGAGTTGTTGGGACCAGGGATGGATGGAATACAGGGACAAATGGCCAAACGAATAGAAACACATGAACTGTGAACCAATGGCTGAGGGGCCCCCAACTGGATCAGGCCCTTTGAATGGGTGAGACAGTTGATTGGCTTGATCTGTTTAGGAGGCATACAGGCAGTTGGACCGGGCCCTGTGCTTAGTACATGAATTGACTGTTTGAAACCTGGGGCTTAGTAGAGACCCTAGGCTCAGCCTGGGAGGAGGGGACTAGACCTGCCTGGGCTGACTCCACCAGGTCGATCTCAATCCTCGGGGGAGTCTTTGCCCTTGAGGAGATGGAAATGGGGGGTGGGCCGGGGGGAGGGGGGCGGGCCGGGGGGAGGGGGGCGGGACGGGAGTAGGGAGAAAGGGGGAATCTATGGCTGATATGTAAAGTTGAATTATATTGTAAAATAAAATAAAATAAATTCAGAAAAAAAGAAATGGATTGCATTTATAATCAGCCCCCTTTAAATAAAAATAAACATTTATAAACAATATTTTGGGAATTTAGGCATAGCTTCTCATACTACTTCCTGCTGGTTGAGAGTACTGGCAATCTTACTGGGATCCTGAGAATATTAAGAATTATGGTCAAGTCCTGACTGGAGTAGTCTGTGAGGCTGTGAGGCTGCCTTGAAGCTGTTCTGGATGCTGGATCATCTGGAGACCTCTCAGGGGGTCTTGGCTGAACAAACCATATTAGTTTAGAAGCAATCCATAAGTTCTCATCTTCTGTGGAAACAAAAGCAGAACCTCTTTTCCAAAGCAACATATCCTTAGACACAAATTTTGTAGTCAAGATACCTTTAAAATATATACATTGGTTTAACTCAGCAGCCTTTACAATCAAATGTTTTCTTCAGTTAAATATCCTAAAGACAATATAATTCAGACTCTGTGTATGATTTCCATCTTTATGTGGCTTATTTTTTATATTACTTTTATTGTCTCTTTAAAAACTTTATTTTTTAAAACTATTTCTTTATATAACTGCATATATTCCTTTTTCTCTCTCTTCCAAGCCTACATACATTTTTGCACATACTGTAAACAGTTTAGAGGTTTATTTCATCTGAATCTGTCTTATTGTGAATCTATTGCTTTAAACTGCAGTGTGGCTAGGACAGAAGTAGCAGTCTTGGCTCCTGACTCTACCCACTTCAACTTCCCAACATGGCAGAGGTAATTCACTTCCAGCTCTGGGAGTCATGCTCTCTGCCAACTCTGGGAGGCAGTGGGTCCATGCCTCCATCCAGCAGCCAGTAACCCAGAAACCTTTTCTTTATTTTTTTTCTGTTTGTACTAGTAAAAGCTATATCCAACACATACCATGCTGCTCAGTATGAAGACGTCATTGTGTACAGCAGTGGGAATCCACCATGCTGCTTAGCTTATGGCAGTTGGCAGCCAGCTCCATCTTACAGGTAGCTGTTGGGAGACAAGTCTCTATGCTGCTACTGGCATGAGACTGTGAGACTAGGAAGCCTAGTGTGGCTCTGTTTCTGTACATTCAGGATCTTTAAGCTTTCTTAGGTCTATGTGGATCAATACCCAGTGGTGAGCACCAAATGTAGTCAGAGGTTTCTCTGGTCTCACCCAGCCCCAAGGTCCCACAGCCACTTAAAAAACAATTATTCAGAGGTTTAATATGAATTACCAATTGCATGGCCTATGGCAGGCTTATTTCTATTAATCTATAAGTTGTCATGTAGCTTTGGCTTACCAGTACTTTCACATGTTGCTTCTCCTTGGTGGCTGTGGGTGTCTCTCCCCCCTCCTTTCTTCTTCCTGTCTCTCTCTTCAATTTCCTGCCTTGCTATAACCTGACTTGCCATAGGCCAAACAGCTTTATTTATCAACCAGTCAGGGCAACACATATTCACAGTGTACAGAAAGATATCTCACAGCAAAGGGCAGTGCCACCACCAGAGCCATGCCAATCTTAGTGGCCTGTGCTGTCACCTGGGTCTATGGTGTTACCTGCATCTGGACTGCTGCTGAGGGCCATGTCTGGGTCCCTGGCCCCATGACTGGCTGGGTCTTAGTTGGTGTCTACAGCTCCTGTTACCACCAAGTTCTGTGCTGATGCCCAGGTCTGGTCAGTCACATAAGATCGTGTTGGTATCTGGTAGCCATGCTGTTGCTAAGACCATACTGATCTGGAGGACCTGCATTACCACCAGAGCCATGGTGATTTCCAGCCTGAGCTACTGCCAAGGGCCATGTCTGGGTCCATGGTCCTACAGCACCTGGGGTCAGTGTTGATATCCATGGCCAGTATTACCACGGGGAGGGGGTATCAGAACCATGTGTGTTGAAATCCAATGGCCATGCTAAGCCAGCCCTGCCCTTCACTGGCCCTGGGGAAGCTGGCCCAGTCCCTCACTGGACATCGCAGTAGGAGAGCTGGCCCCACCCCTAATGGAAGAGCTGAGCTCCTCACTCTTGAGAGATAACCCTGCACCTCACCAAGGTTGTAGGAGAGCTGTCTCCAATGACATGTGCCTAGGAGAGCTGGCTCTGCCCCTTGCATAAGGGAGGCAGTTTCAGTTGCCCTGACTGACAAGCTCAGCTATCACAAAGACCCACAGTTTAGGGCTTGGATTAGTCTACAATAACATCTATCCCTCTATCACCTGCTAAAACAAATGAAGGGATTGGTCCTGCAGAATGCTAGCCACAGGATCCTCATGACTGGGGCAACAGCAAGATATCTGAAAGGAGGTTCAGTGCGGGTCCATTGATGATGGTGTGTCAGAGGCCAGAGACCTTGAACCAGACCAATGACTCATTGCAATGAACATTTATGGATGGGCAAAAGGGTATACTGCATGAAACACTGCCTGCTTCCAATGCCACTAGGATGAATGAAGAGGTTTTGGAGACATGAAAAAGACAGAAGTATGCGGTTGTAGAAGAAACCAACCGTCTTATTAAATAAGAAACAGAGCCAATGCAAAGATGAAAGCCCAAGAGGTCAGAGCTAAGAGCCTTACCCTTCACTGCTACAGTTATCCTCTTCAGCCAAGAGACCCACTTCCTGTGTGTTTGTCTTTATATAGACTTTCTGTTCTGCCTTCTCATTGGTTGTAAACCCAACCACATGACCTCCTTGTCACTGCCCGTCTGTACAGACCTCCAGGTCTTCTATGGTTGGTATTGAGATTAAAGGCATGTGTCTCCATGCTGGCTGTATCCTTGAACACACAGAGATCCGCCTAGCTCTGCCTCCCAAGAGCTGGGATTAAGGAATGCACCACCACCGCCCAGCTTCTGCGATGGCTTGCTATTAGCTCTGACCCCCAGGCAACTTTATTTATTAACATACAAATAAAATCACATTTCAGTACAAATAAAATATCACCACATGTGGTGTTTTTTCTTTTGTTCTGTTTTTAATAAATTTTGGGGAGTTTCTTTTGGAGGTACTGCAGGAGTGAGGGATGGATATGGAGGGACTAGGAGGTGAATGGGATTGGGGTGCATGAGGTGAAATTCTCAAAGAAGCTATAGTTATGAGAATATATATACATACATACACACACGCGCATGCACATACACACATGCACACACACATATGTGTGTATATATATATAATATATATATATATCATAAAATCATAAAATTTGCAGACAAATGAATGGAACTAGAAAAAAGTCATCCTGAGTGAGGTTACCCCAATTCAGAATTTTACTATGGTTTTTATTCACTTATATGTGGACATTTTCCATTAAATAAATCATAACCAATCTAAAATCTGTAATCTCAGAGAAGTCAGGTATACAAGAAGTGTCTGGGGTGGTCATATAGATCTCCCAGGGAGGGGGAAATAAAATAGATTATATGGGTGGACTGGGGTGGGGCAGGCAATGCGACGGTCCTGTGGAGGAGGAGTGATGGAGTTGGTGGGGTGAATGTGGGGAGATACAACTAGAACTGAGAGACATTTGAAGGGTGGTATGGAAACTTGTTGCAGTGGAGACATACTAAAATATATGAAGGTGATCCTAATGAAGTCTCCAAATAATCCTGAGATGAAGCCCCAACTGGCCATCTCTTGTCATCAAATGAAGCTTTCAGTAGTGGGACTGGGTTATGTTCATTTGAGTTGATGGCCAAAGGGGTCCCGTGAAGATTCCCCCAAACAACCCAGGCTGTTGCCAAGATAATAGGTTGCTCTTCTCAGACAGCAACACCCTGCTGCTGAAGACAATACTTACACAATTCATTGAGCATGGAGAGGTGGAGCTGTTGTCTACTTAGACCCTATACCAACATTTTCTAGTGTTTTTGGTATATGAAGGTATAGTACTCTGCAGGTTACCAAAAGAGAAACATAAACATAAATACCAGCCCAGACACAAAACTTTTGTCTACAATCTCTTTTGCCTGCAAGATATGGCAGAGAACTTGTAGGAGTAGTCAACCAACATCTGATTTGACTTAAGGCCCATGCCACAAGAAGGAACTCATCCCCCAACACTGCTTGGGTAACCAAAAACCAGAGACTAGAAAACCCAGACACCTAGGGTAAAATCAAACATGACTGGTCTAAAGAAATCAATCAAATAATTTCTAATGATATTCTGCTATACACAAAATTAGTGCCTTATCCAGTCATCATCAAAGAGGCTTCCTCTGTTAGCCAAGGGACAGACATTTATCAGACTGTGATTGCTTCAAACCACAGAGGAGGCACACACACACACACACACACACACACACACACACACACACACACACAAAAAAAAAAAAAAATTCTGCAGGGAAAACACCCAACAGCAACTTTGAAATGTCCAAAAGGATGACAGGACCCCACAAAGATGATTACACATGGACTATGGTAAAGCCATTTACACCACAGAAAGATCAACTTTGGACTACAAACTGCTCAAGACAATTTCGATATGGCTAGCTGAGATGATTCAGATTCATAGACAACTCGAGCAAGGACTTGAGACAAGCCCTACATTTTCCCATTATGCAGATACTGGACAAATGATACAACTAACTCTCTCAGGACTTGACAATTAACCCAATTCTTTTCAGGATTCCCTAAAGATGTCTTTGCCCTCAGAAAACAGGAAGTAATTTTAAGAAAACAACGCCCACATTCCCAAGAGGTGGGGTGGGTAGCTTTTTGGTTGTTCAATGACTTATGGATAATTGTCATTGTTTATGATGGTTGGTTACAAGTTATTAATTGTTAATGGTCAAGAAAAAAAGCTGAACAAGGAGATTAGATTCAGAGTTTTTGTTTAAAAAAGAAAAAAGTGAATATAGATTGGAGGTAGATCTATATCTATTATATCTATTATAAAAAGAAAAGGGGGAAGATATAAAAATGACAAAAGTTAGATTATTGAATCTATTATGAAAAGAAAAAAGAGAAAATATGGATATGATTAGATAAAAGGGAGATTATTGAATCTACTTTTAAAAAGGAACTACTTGTTTTACATAGAATAAGTAATGAAAATTTTTTGTCTGAATTTATCAAATGTTACTGGACTGGACATTGTTAATATATATAATGGAGTTTTTTGTCTGAATCTGTCTAATGATAATGGACTAGACATAGTTAATGTAATTCTTGACTGTATATATTGTATATACTTATTGGATATAGGTTTTTCTTGGATTAGTTATAAGCTTTTTTTAAATTTTAGACAGAAAAGGGGAAATGTGGTGATATTATGTTCCCCAAAATTTTGTGCACTCTAATAAACTTATCTGGGGTCAGAAAACAGAACAGCCACTAGATATAGAGGCCAGAAAATGGTGGCACATATGCCTTTAATCCTATCACTTGGGAGGCAGAGATCCATTCGGATCTTGGTGAGTTTAAAGTCACACTGGAAACAGCCAGGCATGGTGACTCACACCTTTAATCCCAAGAAGTGAAACTTTAATCCCAGGAAGTGATGGCAGAAAGCAGAAAGATATATAAGGTGTGTGTAGCCAGAGTTTTCCTGCCTGGCTCACAGTCAGGACAAATCTCTCTCACCCGCCAGTCCCACAGCCATTCAGACCCTTATATTGCTTACAAACTGTATGGCCATGGCAGGCTTTTGTTATCTAGTTCTTCTATCTTAAATTAACCCATTTCTGTAAATCTATACCTTGCCACATGGCTTGTGGCTTACCAGTATCTTATATGTTGGTACTCATGGCAGCGTCTGGCAGCGTCTCCCAACTCAGCCCTCCTGTTCCCAGAATTCTCCTCTCTCCTTGTCCCGCCTATACTTCCTGCCTGGCTATTGGCCAATCAGTGTTTTATTTATTAACCAATCAGAGCAACACATTTAACATACAGAACATCCAACAGCACTTCCCCTTTTCTTTTTTTAAAAAAGGTTTTAACTTTCACATAGTAAAATTACAGATAACAAAACAATTATCAAGCAAGATTTACAGTTACAATATCTAGTCTATTTATAAAAACTAGTCTATTTGTATCTGGCAAAATTAAAGAAGATATCCTATCTATCTTATATTTGTGAGGCTAAGGTTTCATATCTAACTTATCTTTTATCATACCTAAGGAAAATTGTATCTAGTCTTTAACTACATCAAAGACCTCAGAAGGATATACTATTACCTGAGAAATGGGAGATGGACACAAGCAACTTTCGGGAGTCTTGCAGGGTAGACAGAGACAGTTGGTAGCCTGGACAGTCATCCAAAGATCTTTTGTAAAGTTGAGGCATCTGTCTTCAGCCCACAGGCCTAGAGTCTCTCAGTCACTTTTCTCTGTGTCTTGTAGAATGTCTGGCAGTTTCCTCTATGAAGCAGGAACCTGAAGGACCATTTTGCCAAGCAAAGTTCAGTGGTCCCCTTCCTATGGGTCCTGCATGTCCAGTTGATGAAGCAGTCCAGGCAAGAACAGTTTCTTGCCCAAATGGCTATTTTGCCAAGAAGAAGATAAACTCCATATAGAATGTCTTCGATGCCCATCCTCCTCTCTGAAGTAAATCAGTGCTGCCAGGAGCAGACATGTCTCATTGTCCAGAAAGTCTAAAATTTTTAAAACATTTTAAATGCCATATTCTGTAGGTCTTTGAAGTGTTTGAAGTTTACATGTCTGTCTGAAATATATCTATATATACCTAGAAAACTAAACTAACATGACTATAAGTTTGATTATCATAGAAGACTAATTATAATTATCCAGTGTAACAAAAT
Source organism: Peromyscus attwateri (assembly GCA_902168425.1). Lineage (NCBI taxonomy): Eukaryota > Metazoa > Chordata > Mammalia > Rodentia > Cricetidae > Peromyscus > Peromyscus attwateri. The sequence goes on from CABHPP010108043.1 coordinate 8,177, forward strand.
TAAACTTGTATCAATAAACTAAAATCCATAGCAATGTAAAACATTTTTAAACAAGTTGTTACTATTTATCCTATCTATATCCCCTTTTCTTCCTTAGAAAGAGATTGCATTTATAATCAACCTGCTTTTAAATAAAATATTGGTTTTTCTCTGTCCCACATGAAAGGGCTCTTCTGATATGGAACATAAGAATCTCTCAACCTTTGCTTTTAGGAATATGTTTGGGTTTAGAGAAGGAGTGAGCCAATTCTATCTCCAAAGCCAGCTTGGTATATTGAGAATTTGGGTGTAGCTTCTGTTACTACTACCTGCAGGAGGGGGCACCATATCTTATGGGGACATAAAGAAAATTTTAGGATTATGGAGTAGTCTGTAAGGGTGTATCATCTGAGCCAGTTGCCTTGAAACCGTTCTGGATGTTGGATCATCTGGGCCATGGTGTCATCAGAGACCTTTCCGGGGGTCTTGGCTGATAAAACCTGATGTATGTTAATCTAGAACAAATCCATAGCCTCTGGCTTTCTGTGGAAACAAAAGCAGAGCCTCCTTTCCAAAGCAACATATCCTTACATCCAAATTTTTAAGTCAAGGTACCTTTAAAATATACATATTGGCTTAACTCAATAGCTTTTACAATCAAATGTTTTTTTGCAGTTAAAAATCCCAAAGACAACACAATCCAGATTCTCTGAGTAATATCCATCTTTACATGGCTTATTTTTATACTGCTTTTACTGTCTCTTTAAAGACTTTATTTTTAAAAACTATTTTTATATAACTGTATATATTCCTTTTTCTCTCTCTTCCAAGCCTACGTACATTTGTATACACATTGTAAAGCATTTAAAGTCTTGTTCCATCTGAATCTGTCTTATTTTGAATCTATTGTTTTAAACTAGGGCTAAAATAGCAGCTTTGGCTGGTGGCTCTGCCCACTTCAGCTTCCCAACAGGCAGTGGTCCATTTACCACCAGCTCTGGGAGCCATCAACTCTTAGAAACAGTAGTTCTATGCTTCTATCAAAGCAGAGTGTAGCCCAGAAACCTCCTTTTTTTGTACTAGCAAAGACTAAATCCACCATGCATCATAATGTACCGCTTGTAGATGCCTCATTCCGTCATACTGCAGGTCAAACGTGTCCGCCAGGAACCTGCCATAGTAGTCCAAACCTGCAGGCTGCCACTAACTTGAGAGAGACAACTAGGAAGCTGTTTTTAGCTCTGTTTTAGAATCTTTTTTCTCATATTTTAAGTGGAAACTCTTGCCAACCCGTTGGGTGCCCTTTGTAGTTGAAGTTTTCTCCAGTCCTGCCTGGCCCACGGTCAGGACAAATCTCTCTCACCTGCCAGTCCCACAGCTGCTCAGACCCAACCAAATAAACACACAGAGACTTATATTGCTTACAAACTATATGGCCATGGCAGGCTTTTGTTATCTAGTTCTTCTATCTTAAATTAACCCATTTCTGTAAATCTATACCTTGCCACATGGCTTGTGGCTTACCAGTATCTTATATGTTGGTACTCATGGCAGCGTCTGGCAGCATCTCCCAACTCAGCCTTCCTGTTCCCAGAATTCTCCTCTCTCCTTGTCCCGCCTATACTTCCTGCCTGGCTATTGGCCAATCAGTGTTTTATTTATTAACCAATCAGAGCAACACATTTAACATACAGAACATCCCACAGCAGGCATGAGGACCAGGAACTAGAGCTGGTTAAGCTTTTAGGCTTTTGAGCAACAGTTCAGTTGAGATTCATTCTGGATGAGGACACAGAGGTTTCCAGTATGAAGAAATAAGATTAGTTGAGGAACTGGCAAGGTGAGGTGGCTATGGCTTGTTCTGTTTCTCTGATCATTCAGCGTTCACCCCAATACCTGGCTTCAGGTTTGTTTCTATTAATAAGGACTGTTAAGATTCATGCTACAACTAATCAAGGCACATATGAACTCACAGGGACTGAAGCATCAATCACAGACCCTACATGGGTCTGCATCAGGTCCTCTGAATATGCAATAGCGTTATTAGCTTGGTATTTTTATGGGACACCTTACTGTGATAATGAGTGGTCTCTGACTCTTGTGCCTGGTCTTGGGACTCTTTCCCTCCTGTTGGCTTGCCATCTCCAACTTCAATATGATAGTTTTAGCTTCATCTTGCTATATTTTACTTTGTCATGTTTGGTTGTTATCTCTTAGAAGCCTGTGCTTTTCTAATGAGAGACAAAAAGGGGGTGGATCCTGAGGGGAAGGAATGTGGGAAGGTACTGGGAGGAGTAGAGGGAGGGGAAAATATAATCAGGATATATTGTATGAGAAAAGAATCTATTTTCCAAAAAGGGAAAATAAATAAATAAATAACTTAAATTTTGTTATATCACAAATTTTTTTCTTCATTTCTTAGGTTGTGATTGATTTCTGGGTATTGTAGCCCAATTGGCATAAGTGGCCTCTCAGACCTGTAGAACATCAATCCATGTGCTTATGTATTTCAAAGACTCCATTGAGAAGTCAGGTGCTATTGTAATGAGCCTGCCTTTATATGTGAGTTGATTTTTTCCCTTGTAGTTTTATTTTTATTTTTATTATTAAGAAATTTTCTATTCATTTTACATAACAACCACAGATCACCCTCTCCTCCCTCCTCCCCCCCCCCCCCCTTCCTCCTCAACCCACCCCCCATTCCCACTTCCTCCGAGGCAAGGTCTCCTGTGGGGAGTCAGCAGAGCCTGGTACATTCAGTTGAGGCAGGTCTAAGCCCCTCTCCCCTGCACTAAGGCTGTGCAAATTGTTCCACCATAAGCACTGGGCTCCAAAAAACCCGCTCATGCACAAGGGACAGATCCCAACCCCACTGACTTGGGGCCCCCTAAACAGTTCAAGCTAAACAACTCTCTCACCTATCCAGAGGGCTTAGTTTAGTACCATGGGGACTCCATAGCTATTGGTCCACAGTTCATGTGTTTCCAGTACTCTGGCTGGCCATTTCTGTATGTTTTCCCATCATGATCTTGATGTCCCTTGCTCATAGAATCCCTCCTCTCTCTCATTGAATGGACTCCTGGAGCTTGGACTGGCGACCAGCCATGGATCTCTGCAGCTGCTTCCATCAATTACTGGATGAGGGCTCTATGATTACAGTTAGGGTATTTACTAATCTGATTATTGGATTAGGCCAGTTCAGGCACTGTCTCAACTCTGCTAGTAGTCTAAGGTGGGGTCATCCTTGTGGATTCCTGGGAACTTCCCTAGCACCCTGTTTCTTCCTATTGCCCTGCTGTCTTCATTTATCATGGTATCTCTTTCCTTGCTCTCCTACTCTGTCCTTGTTCCAGCTTAGACCTCTTATTCCCCTATGTTCTCAACCCACTTGCAGGCAAATGGATGGAACTAGAAAATATATTCCAGAGTGAGTTAACCTAGACTCAGAAGGACAAACATGGTATGTACTCACTTAGAAGTGGATACTAGAAGTAAAGCAAAGGATAACCAGATTGCAACCTACAGCTCCAAAGAAGCTAGCTAACAAGGAGGACCCTAAGAAGGACACATAGATTGCCCAGCAAAAGATAAATAGATGAGAGCTACATGAGCAAACTGGGGTTGGGGGAGTAATGGGGGGCAAGGGATGGGAGATGAGAACATAAGGGAATGGGAGGTCCCTTGTGGTTTTTAATATCCTTTCTTGGTTTTGTACATTTAGTATTTTGATTATTATGAGTCACGGGAGATTTTTTTTCTGGTCCTGTTTGTTTGGAGTTTGGTATATGTCTTCTATGTTGAGAGGCATCTGTCATAAGTTCAGAGTTTTCTTCTATGATCTTCTTGAAGATTTAGTCTATGACATTGATCTGTAATTATTCTCCCTCATCTATGCCTATAATTCAAAGGCTCAGGCTTCCTTGTGTAGTCCACATTTCCTGTAGGTTCCTTTCTTGTTTTCTGATTTTTGTTTTTTATTTTTTATATTGCTTATGAAATATAAGCAATTTAGTCTAGATAATCTAGTGTTTTCTTCTAGTAGTTGTATCCTATCTTTCTTTGATTCATTCTACTTATAAAACTTTCCTCTGAGTTTTCTAGTTTGGTTGTTGGGCTTTTCAATTCTATCTTCACTTCAGCTTCATTTACTCCTCTTCAGTGTTTCTATCTCCTGGCTGAATTCTGCATTCAAGTCCTGGGTTTTCTTCATCATTTCCATCAGCTTTATGTTTGTCTTTTCTTGGTCATCAGTTAAGCATTTATTGATTCTCCTGGAATCCTTTCTCCTTAATTTTATTGAGCTGTTTTATTGTGTCTCCTTTAAACTCCCTGAATTCTTTGATGAAGTTTATGATTATCCTCTTACATTCTGTGTCATGGGGCTCATTTAGGCAATTCTCATTGGCAAACATTTCTACAGGACTGGCTTGTTTTGAAGGGGAGATACCGGCTTGATCTTGATCTTCCATACTGTTTGAATTTTTGCAATAAGATCTGGGCACATGGGCTTTCGATATGGACAGAACAGATTGGTGGCAGAAGAAAATATGTGATGGTAGGTTCAGTCTAGAGGTTGAAATGAGCTTAAATGGAATGAAGTTAGGTTGATAGAAGGGAATAGGTTTGTGTTCAGGGCATCTTGGTCCAAAATGGAGTGGGGGTAGATTTGGCTGGGTGCAGAGTTTGGATGTAGCATGGTAGGAGACATTAGTTGGGGGCAGAGCAATTTTTGGCAGAAGCCTAGAGATTGGTTGTGGCTCAGATATGTGTGGCCACAGTAGTCAGGGTGCTGGATGTGGGACCTGGATTAGATCAGTTTAAAAGGGTCCATGGTGGGGAAGATCAAGCAGAGTCACTGGGCTAGACCCTGGAGAATGATATGAAGGAACAGGATGAAATCTCTCTTGTTTGTATTTTATTTTATTTTTTAATTTCTTTTGTCATGGTGTGGTGATACTTGGTTTGTGCTCTCACAAATAAAGCTTGCTTGGAGATCAGAGTACAGAGCTAGGCACTAGAGGCCAGGCAGTGGTGGCACACACCTTTAATTCCAGCACTTGGGAGGAGGAAACAGGAAGTGATATGGCTGGGCAGAGAGAGGAAGTGATAAGGCAGGGTAGAGACAGGAGCTTGGCCCTTTCAGGCTGAATTTGGTAGAGGAAAGAAGTCTCTGTAGTGGCTGGCTCCTTTACTGATCTTTCAGCATTTATCCTGATATCTGGCTCTGTGTTTTTATTATTAAGACCAATTAAGATTTGTGCTACATCAGAGTTTGTGTTGATGTCTAATGAACAGGCCTTTGAAATATTAGTTTGTATAATTTATGTTGATGTGTATACATGCCTGCCATGACCACACTCTCACTGGACAGTATGCCTGAGTGTCTCTGTATGCTGAGGTGTATTTTACTGTTTGTATGTGCATTCAGTATACTGCAAAGGTCAGAAGAGGGATCTGATCACCTATAACTGGAGTTACAGAAAGTTGTGAGCTGACAACTGCGTGTTGGGAAACAAACCCAGATGCTCTACAAGAGCAGTACCTGCTCTTAGCAGCTGAACCATCTCTCCAGTTTTTGTGATTTATTATAGCAACCAGGAAAATTGAGAGTGACTGTATGGTACTGTATATTATATTCATAACTTCTGCCAAACTGGAAATATATGAAGCAATATAAGAAACATATTAAAAGCACACCATGGTTTCAATTCAACTGGTGAGTGAATCACCTGCTCACTATGTGAGCTTCAGTTGCTTGCTTAAATCTGTGAGCCTCAGTCTCAGTAGATACCTAATGAGAATGATAACAACACTTAAGAGAAAGCTGCAGAAATTCAATGAAAGGAAACAGGGAAAGGGCTTTGTGCTGGTTTCCCAGCATCTGCTGTACTCTACCTGCCCCAAGAGAGTTCTCTCTCATCCTCTAACAGCTGGGTGTGGAAAACCCAAGCAGCAGAAACCCAAGCAGCACCTAGTCAACTTGGTGGCAATATGTTACAGAAGGAAGGGAGACTTCCTAATTTCAGAAGAGACTTGGGATTTCCACAAGGGAGTCTAGATCATGTGGACACTGTTTAATATTATTGTCATAAATATCATTATTAAAGAGACAGCTGGTTAGAGTTCTTGGGTCTTTGAGACAAATGGATATATGAACTTATTGTAAGTTAACAGTTTTTTTAATAAACTAAAATTGTATAGCTTCTTAGAGTGACCCCAAAGTGGACTTGTGGAAAAAAGAGACGGAGGAGCATTTGAGTTGGGGAGCTGTAGCATATGGATCATTTATTTAGATGAATGACTGCACAGGAGAGTATTGATTGATGATGTCTGGACATAAGGGAAAGCTAGTATTTCTGTAGGTCAGCTGATCATGGAGTAGGCAGTGCCAGGAAGAGCAAAGATAGATGCTCTTTAGGTGGGAATATTCATGGGCCACACCCACTTTATGAAGTAATTTCTGGAGTAGCAAACCAGCTCATCCCATTCTGACCTCATCTGCCACACCCATTTTCTGGAGCATTGGATGGGCACTGACTGCTCTGGTTAGTTGTACCTGGAGGGGCAGCCCAATCAAGGCACATGGTCTCTTCCTGGAGGAACACTGCCTTGTTACTCCACATCTGAGGTAGGTTCTCTGTGAGGAACAATCTGAACAAGTTAAATCTGGGTGGGTAAAACCATCAGGAATCTGTGTAGTACAAGCCAAGTTCTTGTACCATTCTTGTCCCTTCAGAGATCTGCACTTCTTAGGAATGTGCTCTGACCTGAACACTCACTGGTGATTCCCCTGGAGCCCAGAAAGTACAGCCATCTTATGTCTCACAGACTCCTGAGCCACCATTTCTGAGGGAAACAGTACTCTTCTTACCTACACAAAATTCAAAACCACCAACATGTTTTGTTTTCCTCCATCAGCAGTAATGCCAAAATAGCCTCTGTCTGAGGGACTACTTTACTACCCACTCTGGGAAAACAAAGCAAATCCCCCAACCCCAAAGACCCCTCCTAAGTCCCCTCACTAAAAAGTATTCCCAATGGCTTCAGTTTGGAGAGCCCCAGATTGGTGCAACTTAAAATACACCATGTACCTTCAGCATGAATGAGACTTGTAGGCTTGGAGATGCCAGCTTTCTTCACTCAGCTACTTCCAAAATTAGCACAGTGATGGTCCATAATTCACTGAAATCAGCAGATCCACCTTTTTTTTTAATCACAGCAGAGCTGCATACTCCTTTCCTTGACCACTGAAAATCATCAGCCAGTGGACCTTTACACATGTGTGTCACTCATCTCACTCCTTCTGTCTCAGAGTACATCCCCACACATATAAAAATAAAAACACACATGAAGCAGGATGCTGTCGTGCAAGGTTGTATTCTAAGCTACTCTGGAGGCTGAAGAAAGAACACTCTAGACCAAGAAGTCAGGGTCAAATACAGAAAGATAGTGACAACTTGTGTCAAACAGAAAAACAAACTAACAACTGCATTGATAAATCAAGCTATCAGAGACCAACCACAAAAAGGTAAAATTTATTAACTGAAATTTTTAGATTTTTTTTTACTATTTAAAACAATTTTTAAATTCAAACATATTCTGATTATATTCTTCTCCTCCCCCAATTCATCCAGATCCTCTCCTCCTCCCTACCCACTCAACTTTTAAGTTCTTTCACAAAAACAAGCCACAACCCAGTACAACAAAAAAACTCCCCAAACCTAGGAAACAAAATACAACATCACTGTGGTGGTTTGAACAAGAATGATACCCACAGGCTCATATATTTGAATTCTTGGTCATCAGAGAGAAGCACTACTTGAAAGAGATTAGGAAGTGTGGACTTGTTGGAAGAAATATGTACCTAAGGGTGAGCATTGAGGTTTCAAAAGCCCAAGCCAGTCCCAATGTCTCTATCTCCCTCTCTCCCTGCTGCCTGCAGATCCAAACGTAGATCTCTCAGCTACCTCTCCAGCACCACATCTCCCTGCATGCCACCATGCTCCCCAGCATGACAGTAATGGAATAAACCTCTGAAACTGTAATCCAGCCCCAATTAAATGTTTTCCTTTCTTAGAGTTTCCTTGGTCATGGTGTGTCTTCACAGCAATAGAACACACTGACTAAGACAGAAGTTATATCATCAGGGAGTGAGTAATCACTGTGGCAGGCCTGACCATGCTGCTTGTTGGCAGAATGTGGACTTTGGATTAGGAAAGAATTTGAACACTTTAAGTGGGGCCTAATGGGCCATACTGTGAGAAATGTGGAAGACGGTGGTGCTGAGAGCAATATTGATTAAGATGGCCTGTCTCAAGAGATTTCAGAGAAGAAATCAATAATAGCGGCTTAGAGACCATTTCTGTGATAGTCAACAATAACAACAACAAAACAAGACAAAAAGGAAACACCAAACTGTAAACAAATAAAAGCACAACACATGCACCAAAACAAACAAACAAACAACTGTAGAGTCCATTATTTGTTGGTCAATGACCTCAGAAGTTGAGATCTGTCCTGGAGCAGTTAATGTACCCAATTTCAGTCCATTGGATAAAACTGATTTCCCCTTTACTAGCAGTTATAATCAACAGTTCAGTTCTGTTGTTAACCTTCATCCTAGTGGCTAGGTTAACATTCATTCATTCATTTGTTTTTTTAAATATAACAAAATAAATTATAATAAGATAAGCAAAACTATCACATCAAAGTCATATAAGACAAACAAACAGAAGAAAAAGCACTCAAGAGTGGGCCCAAGAGTCAGAGAACCACTTATTCACATTCTTAGGAATCCCATAAAAACACTAAACTGGATGCTATATCATAAGCACATAGGACCTGGTAAAGATCCTTGCAGGTACTGCTGCTTCAGTCTCTGTGAGTTTATATGAGTTTTGCTCATGTTGATTTAGAGAGCCTTGTTTTCTTGGTGTCCACCATCCCCTCTGGTACTTACATTCTTTCTACCTCCTCTTCCCTGGGATTCTCTGAGCTCTGATGGAGGAATTTGATGGAAACATCCCATTTAAGGCTGAGTGTTGCAAGGCCCCTCCATGTAATATTTGACTATGGGTTTCTATATTTGTTCTCATTTGCTGCACTAGAAAGCTTCTCTGATAGTGGTACTTCAACAAGGCACTGACCTATAAGTATAGCCAAATATCATTAGGAGTCATTTTATCACTACTCCTTTTTTCTTCTTTCTTTCAGACCAATATTATTTCGTTTTGCCCTAGGTCCCTGGTCTATCCAGTCTCAGTTTCTTGGTCACCAAACAGTGTCTGATATGGTTTTCATCTTGTGGAGTGAACTTTAAGACAGATCAGTTATTGGTTGGTTACTTTCACAAGCTTTGTGCCAGTTGCACAACCGTATCTTGCAGGGAGCACACCATTGTAGATAAAGGGTTTGCAGCTAGATTGGTGTTTACACTTCTCTTTCGACAGCATGTAGAGTACCTTCCCATGCCAAAGTCTCTGGAACACAGGTATAAAGGCTCTTTGTAGGTACCAACTCAACATCTCCATATTCAAAAAGTTGTGTGGGTATTGTCTTCAGCTTGGGGCTTTGCTGCAAGTCTGTGGAGGGCAACCTACAGTCTTGGCAACAGCCTGGGTCATTTGGGGATCCTGTGGGGACACTTTGGCCAAGAACTCAATTACATGGAGTCCAGACCCAGAACTGGAAGCTTTATTTGGTGACAAGTGATGGCCAGTTGGGTCTTTGTCTCCCCCATTATTTGGAGATTTCATTTAGCTCACCTTCATATGGGTATGCATCTTAGGAGGTTTCTACTGTATTAAGTTCCCATACTACCTCTCAGATGTCCTTTAATTTTAACTGTCTGTTTCCACATTCTCTTCTACTGCCCCCTCTCCCCATCCCATCCCCACTTGCTCCTTCCATTCCAGACTCATACATCCATCAATAAATATCTATTCTATTCCCCTTTCCTATAGAGATCTATCTGTTCTGTCTAGTCCCTTAAAAATACATCAATATGGGAAGAAACCTGAGAAGGAAAGTAGTCAAAAATAGAATGTAATGGGGGGGGTGTAGTATGAAAGGTACATATTACATTATTTATTTTCTTGCACACATGCAATATACATTTACCAATATACAAGTAAAATATAATGTGAGTACAGTGATGGCTTTGGGGGGAAAGAAGTCAACAATAAGTGAAGGAATGGGCAAAGAGTGGTCAATGGCAGTGAGACAGTAACACTGTAAAATGTCAAGATGCAGGAATATGACATAAGAAATCCCATTAATTTATCTGTATGCTAACAAAATTTAAAAGAAATATTAAAGAGGATTATATGTGTATTCATAAAATGAAAAATACTTTCCTTCAGAAAAAAATGTATTGTGACACATTGTGATCTTTAGTTTTGGGTGGAGGGTGTAAGTTTGGTTCCTGTGTTTGTTTTGCTTTTTAGACAAAAATTTCTCCATATCTCTACAGAGAATGGACATTGACTTTCTTTCTTTCCCCATAAAATTGCTTTGTAACTTTGCTTGTTTGTTTTCTTGATTTATTGAGAGAAGTATTTTCCTTATGTAGCCAACTCTACCATGTACTTACCATCCTCAGCTTAATTTACCTACCTTCAGCTTCCTGAGTGGCAGGATTACAGATATGAACCACCATGCCTAGGTTCCCAACATGGATTCTTTTCCTGACTTACATCATTTTAATTTTTAATGAGAGATTATATAGCTATAGATTTATAGATATATCTTATCAAATTAAGAGAATGAACATTTCTCTGTTTTTGAACAATGATTACATGCATATATTTGGAGCCTGTTAATTCTTTTTTATACTTAACTATTTTCTAATATGAAGAATAGAACCTAGGGCCTCACAAATGCCACAAAAAGATTTTACCAGTGAGGTTCATCCACAGACTCTTATCACTTTTTATTTTATTCAGAGTCTCAGTCAGGCCCAATTTGAGCTCACTCTGTAGCCCAAGCATGCATTGAATATGTGGTCATCCTGCCAGAGCCTCTAAGGTATCTGAAGTTCCAGGTCTGCACAATCAGGCCTGCCTCTTTTTCTGCCATCAATTCTTGCAAACTATGTCATACTGTTTAGCTGTAGAACACAAGCACATGTGCTTCCTCTGTGAATGAACTTGGACATTCTTCTGTTGTCCTCTTATCTTTCTCAGCCACTAATGATTGCTGTTTGACTCACTGCTATGAAATCAACATGAGAAGATGGTATGTCTGTCCTTCTGTGTCTGATTTATCCACAATTTACCTATTTTCTCTTCGTTCAAGTCACATTCCAGGGGACTAGTAGCAGCATTAGTTGTTCCACTCTCAGAGACTGGAGATCACTTTGCTCATGCTGCAGAAACCCTTTCTTTCTTAACCATGACTATTCTCAGAAGACCAGACCCCTTATTTTCATCCATCTGTATTTACCATCTCATATAAGTCCAGAGTAGAGAAGGGTACAATCTATTTCCAGGTGACTGGCTGAATGTCAGAATCCCTACATGGTGTGCTGTCTTCTTCCATGGGCACATTGGTAGCCAGAGACAACCAGTCTGTGACTATTTAACATCAGAACACCATGAAGAGAGACAATTCATGATCAGAGAGCTCCTTGGAGTGATGGCATGATGGTTAAGAGTTTATGTTTTTCTTTCAGAAGACCTGAGTTAGATTCCCAGCATCCACACCGGGTGGCTCACAACCAACTACCTATAACTTCAGCCACAGCTGGTCAATTACCCTTTTCTGGCCTTCACCATTACCTGTAAACACATGGCACACACACACACACACACACACACACACACACACACACCAAGATTCTTAAAATAACAAACAAAAAACATAACATGCAAGATGAAGTGACCTGCCAGTGGCAGAGTATTGAACAAAGGCCAATGTAAGGACATTTCTCAGAAGGTGTAAACAGTGGCACTAGGAAGAAGAAAACAAGATCTCACCAGAAAATCCAGAGCCTCGAGATCTTCTTACTCTCTCTCTCTGTCCTTCTGTAGCACTTCTGGACAGCATATCCATAATCTCATAGCACACTTGCTTGGTGTTTCTCACACTCTTGATGGAGGTGAGAGAACAGGTGGCCAGCATTAAGTACCTATTCTCTAACAGAGGAAGAGATGAGACAATGTCATTTATGTCTTATCACATCCCCTTTCCTTCCCAGAGGGGTTGTCTCTAGAGGACCAGATAGACCACAGAGATCATAAAGTGGTGAGATGGAAGTGTCCTTGGCTATAAGGGACATGTGGCTGCCAGATTGTAATATATATATATATGACAGTTTCAAGCACATTTCAAAGAAGGACTACAGGAAACAGAGCAAAGGGAAGAAAAGCTCCTAGATGCATATCAAATGAATTTCCATGAGAACAACAGGCCTAGGCAAGGGGAAGTCCTGTGTTCAAGGGAACCCTGTTGTTCTCCCAGGGCATTTCCATAATATGGCTTCTTCACAGCCTATTGTATTGCAGTCCCCCTTTGACCTTGTGTTTCATTTCTTTAAGAAGAAATGTCAAGGAAGACACTGAGCATTCTGCTTGATTCCATCCTGAGACAGGCTGAGAGCACAGATCAGTCAACATGGAGCTCAGACCCCCACTCTGCACTGTTCTTTCATGCAGGCCTTTGTTCTAGTGCATCTTGCTGTCTGTGAGGTATCACAGCACCCTCCCTGTTACTTTCTTCCTCTCTAGCAGCTGTGTTCAAAGTACAAGCATTTTGCTTCCTTTTAGGAGCCAAGTACAATCTGTTTCCTGGCCCTGAAAGGAAGAAACCATGGAATCCTCCCTTGGCAATAGTCATTGCCATGAGAGTGAAGGTGAGTGGGCAGGGAGGGGAGGTTAAGGATAATAATTTCAGTCAAGATGCCTGGGAGGTCACAGACAACTCCTCCCTTCCTGAGGTCAGAACTCAGTGGAAAGGAGTCCATTTGCAAGATTATGTGGAAGAGCCTGTCACATAAAATCCTATAACATTAAAAAAGAACATACATAACTATGGATAATGAGTAAATGGAAAACATGTAACCTGCTCAGTGGGGTGAACATTGTCTTACATCCTATCGTAAATATGGGTAGATATACTTCCCTTTACACACACACACACACACACACACACACACACACACATACACACACACACACACACAGAGGGGGGGGATAGAGAGATGGGTGTGGAGTACTCATCTACTAGCTCATCTGCTTGTTAGTGAGAGGTTCAAGTCTGCTGTCACAGAAAAGCTCCAAGAGAATCAGAATGTACAAATTCTGCCCCACAGGCCTTTAGTTCCCCAGAAAATCTGGCCAGATTACAGAAGCTCCCATAAGCTGTAAACCAAGATCAAACTCCTGGCCTGAAACTTATGCACAGTTTGACACTAAAAGAAAGTTATAAATTACACTTGTAGGACCCAGGAGAACTGGGCTAATTTGCCTATGCTTCATCACACATTGAACTCACTGAAAATTTACCCATTTCATGTGTGCAAAGAAGTTTTCATTATTCCACATGTATAAGTGCTGATGGTTCAAATTTTCATGAAATCTGTTTAATACTTTGGGGAAAAGAAAAAGAAACATACTAAAATGGGATGGAGGAAGTAATGAGGCTTAGCCCACATTTCATAATCAATCAGGAGACTTCTGAACTGGCATTGCACATAGTGTCTTAGTGATGAGTAAAAAGAAGGAGAGGCCATGCTTCACCTGCTTCCCCTCCATGAAACCCTCTGCTCCAACATTCACTAAAGCTACAGGAGCCTGGAATTTGGAAATATGTATCAAAAAGTAAATTGTTCTAACTTATCACCTTTATATAGATGAACATTCTGAAGGCACTTTTGTCATGGCAGAGGGAAAATGTCTGTAGATGAGTAACTCCCACTTCCACAGTACTGCAACTCACTTTTCCGTCCATTAGAGTCCAGGGTGGTGAGGATGCAAGATCTGAAATGGCCCTAGTCCCTAGAGTCCTAACTCTCTGCATCTTTGATTTCTTCCCCTTGATCTGTATTTCTTCATCCTCTTTCTCTACTTATCACTTCCTTCCTTCTTTCTTGTTTATTTCTTTCTTTAATTCCCTTTATACAGTACAGAGAATAGAACAAAGGGTTTCACTCACGATTAGTGGGTGTTTTATCACTGAAGCAATCTCTTATACCTTCCTGCTCTCTTCATCAAAATGCCTGACCTAGCATCATCCGCACAATAATATCTGTCCATGATTCTGACAGCTAATACATCTTCAGCTGGCAAACTACTTGCAGGTGAGAAGACAGCCTGGGGAAACAGCCCTTCTGGCTTCCCTGTCTCTATTCTATGGTGTGGTGTAGATGTGTGCCCTGGGCCCTGCACTAGCCCTGGGTGTGCTGGGGTGACTAGTTCACTTATCAGTACCTGATATGTTAGAACAGGAATTATATGATAGAGCAATCTGGGTATGATTTGTCCTCTCTAACACCATATGGCATTGGGCAAGTCTTCTCAACAGTGCACCTCAGATACTAAGTCTATATGTTGGAATTGAACAATTAGAGTACATAAGTTCCTTTGAATTCTAAAATAAGTCTACAAGGCCTCAGCACCTGAAAATTGTTCAAGCGATTCCACCCCACCAGACAACCTAGAAATGTTTGTTGACATGGGATACCCACTGAACAAAGTAGGGCAGATGGGGAAATGCTCTAGTGAATGAAGAGGTGTGGAATGTACATGTGACAGTTGCAGAGGCCACAAGATGAAACAAGAAATGGCTCATGTTCTGATCTGGTGGGTGTCCAATATCTCAGTCTCTCTGAGCCAGAAGATGTGCAAGCCAGAACATGGAAAAGGCCCAAAGGGCACATTTGAGGGAAAGCTCTCACCTTTGCTGACAAAACATTGCAGAAAATTCCTCACCTGACCCAATATTCATGGGACAAATATTTCCCACATCAGGATCCAGGAGAATGTGTAAAGGAATCAGGAAGCATGGTGTGCTGCAAAGTAAGCAACTCTCAACACATGAGGAGGTCAGCGAACCTGAAGAAGAAAACGATTAAACATGTAAGTCACCCACTGGCATCCCCTAACCTGCCCCTGCAAAATGTTTCTTTCTCTTATGATGCTGCCCTCAAAGTGTGCTTTTCTCTTATGATACTGAAATCTCATCTGGTTCTTTGTTGCCTTACATTTGCCTCTTCTAATCCTTTGAGGTACAACATTGAAGCTGAGAGAAATCTCACATGCATTCTCTACCATGTTCTTATTTTGTGGATCCTTGCTTACCCAAGGCACTTGGGGTTCTCAAACTCCAGGCCAGCTCTCCATATGCAGGCCATACCTTTCTTTCTTTCTATGCCAGGAGTGGTAATCACTGTGCTTTGAGAACAGGATTCGCTTGTGGATGAAGGGGGGTTGAACTTGGATAGCGGGGAGTGTGCATGCTTTGCAGAGCAGGAGGAAATGGTGATAGACCAGTGCAGACTCAATGACATTTTTTTTCTTCTCATGCTTTTTCTCAACCCCAGATGTGTGAATTAACCCCGTGATGAGAAAGAAGAACATAGTGGACATTCAACATCATGGGCACATCTCTGGAACCCTAAACAACAGGTGTACGTCAAATGAAAAGACAATTTCCAATATGAAGAGTCCAGCATTAGTGTTCTTATTTTATGCCACACGCATTAAGAAACCTGGTTCTTTCAGTCTGGCTGGGAACAGACGCGAGTGCCATTTGACCTGTGTATCTCAATGGGAGGCCAATAGTGACTTTCTTTACCCAAAAAGAACTGTTGCAGGTAGGATCAGAGACTGCATGTCATTCGACTCCGCTTAGGAGGTTGAATTCAACCCTAGGTTGCCTAAAGAGAAAACCACTCTGCTTTTGAGAAAAGCGCACTCTTCTCCTAATTGGAGTTTCCTATACAGCCAGAACAGTGAGCTGGCTCAGAACAGAAAAACTCTGCTTCCTAAACACACGGGCCATATCTAGTTCTACTCTGCTTAGGAAACTGAGTAAAACAGTAGCTTCTCTTCCATCCAATGCACTGTACTGGCTGCGAACAGACGCGAGTGCCATTTGCCCTGTGTATCTCTTTGGGAGCACAATAGTGACTTTCCTTACTTGAAAAGAACTGTTGCACGTAGGATCAGAGACTACATGTCATTCGACTCCGATTAGGAAGTTGAATTCAACCCTAGGTGGCATAAACAGAAAACCACTCTGCTTTTGAGAAAAGCGCACTCTTCTCCTAATTGGAGTTTCCTATGCAGCCAGAACAGTGAGCTGGCTCAGAACAGAAAAACTCTGCTTCCTA
>CABHPP010108044.1:0-10355 GCA_902168425.1 Peromyscus attwateri
TCCTCCTCCTCATCTTCCTCCTCCTCCTCATCTTCCTCCTCCTCCTCTTCCTCTTCCTCTTCCTCCTCCTCTTCTTCCTCTTCTTCTTCGAGACAGGGTCTCTCTATTCAGCCCTGGTTGTCCTAGAACTCTCTTTGTAGACCTGTAGCCCAGACTGGCCTCGAACTCACAGAGATCCGCCTGCCTCTGCCTCCCGAGTGCTGGGATTAAAGGCGTGCGCCACCTCTGCCCGGCTGGAGATTGTGTTTTAACCTGCTGCCCACTCAGCCCTCTGGTCACCCTGGACTCTGATGCCCACTTGTCATGAGGGTGATACAAAGTGCGCTGGGGGGGGGGGGGGGGGTTGGGGGAGGACAGTCTGGGGCGAGTGTTTGTGTATGTGGAAGTCATCTGTGGATCATGGTGGAGCTTGCTTGGCAGCGCTGCCATTGAGGCAGTGACCCTGCAGGTCTGTGGGATGGGGGAAGGGAGGGCGGCTGAACCAGGTTCTGAGGTTTGGGGGAGGGGATGCTGGAGAGTCAAGTGTGAACAGTCGAGTGGCCGAGGGAGGAGTGTTTTCTGCCGCGTGCCCATTCTCCCCCCACCCCTATGTCTCAGTGAGGAAGGCACAGCCTCCCGTGCCTCGGACTAACAACAGCCATTGGCCCTCCCACTTGCTGCCAGTAAATAACTTCTGAGTTATTTACTTTTTCTCTCTGGCTTTCATTCTCTTTCCCTTTCAGTTCCGTCCGTTTTTGCTTCCTGTGCTTGAAGCCCTGTTATTGGCTGACACCCCTTTAGAATGCTTACTTCTTCAAGATGATGCCCTTTCATAATCACAGAATGTCCCTTTGAGGGGGCTGGAGAGACGGCTCAGCGGTTAAGAGCACTGGCTGCTCTTCCAGAGGACCTGAGTTCAATTCCCAGCAACCACATGGCGGCTCACAACTGTCTATGACTCCAGTTCCTGGGTATCTGACACCTTCACACCAATGCACATAAAGTTAAAATTAATATATATATTAATGTCCCTTTTAGCGTGGAGTCTTACCTTGTCTGTGACTAACAGAAGCACTTTAATTTTCCCATCCTTTCCCTTCCCCCACCCCCTTCTTTCTTGCTGTTCAGTTAAATAAGACAGTTGGGAACACCTGCAGTGGTGACCTCACTGGACGCCTGGCTCTGTGCAGTGCAGATGGGCACAATGTGTCCCACAGCCTTGAGGATGGGGGTGGGGGTGTCTTGGTTGCAGACCCTCATCTGGAAACAATCCTACATCTTACAGCCTTCCTCACGGGAAGTTCCTTGTGTAGTGGTAGGCTTCCGAACTAGTCCTCGAACTTGAGAGGCCTTTCTTTTGAATCTCCGAACAAGTCAGCCCACACCTTCCATAGGGTTTGCACTGTGGCCCATAGAGACATTCTGCTGGGACGGTGGTGGCGCACACCTTTAAAAATAAAGAAATAGCCGGAGACAGACATTCTCATTGGGTGAATTGCCATCCCTGCTCTCATGCTGTCTCCCCACCCCCGCCAGACAGGGTTTCTCTTTGTAGCCTCAGCTGTCCTGGAGCTCGCTCTGTAGACCAGGCTGGCCTCAGAGATCCGCCTGCCTCTGCCTCCCGAGTGCTGGGATTAAAGGCGAGCACCACCGCAGTTCGGCCCCTGCTGTCTTTCAAAGCCCTGGCTGCAGCATGGCTCTCTAAATGACTTGTTCCTGGGCAACAGTGAATGAGCAGGCTGGAGCAGGCCGAGCAGGCAGGAGCAGGCAAGGACAGTCTGGAGTTCTCTAGCACCTGCCACTGTGTCTTCCTCAAAGGGTCACTTTAACTTTTTCTTTTGAAAAGACAGGGTCGGGCTGGAGAGATGGCTCAGAGGTTAAGAGCACTGCCTGCTCTTCTAGAGGTCCTGAGTTCAATTCCCAGCAACCACATGGTGGCTCACAACCATCTGTAATGAGATCTGGTGTGCTCTTCTGGCCTGCAGTCATACATGCTGTATACATAATAAATAAATCTTTAAAAAAAAAAAAAGAAAGAAAGAAAAGACAGGGTCTTTTCAGGCTGGCCTTGGAGTCTGAGGCTCAAGGGACCCTGAGTATCAGTCTCTCAAGTGTCAAGTGGTGGGCACAGGTCATGTCAATTACACTTTGACTTTTGTGGGGAGGGACAGTACTTTCTACCACTGAGCTCCGTCCAGGCCTTTGGCCTTTTAGCGTTAGTGTTTTCAGGACATATCTTCGCCCACTGCTTTTGAATCTGCCTTTGTATTCAAAGTTCGTTTCTTATAGCCTGCATAATTAAAATCTCATTTTAATTAGTCTGACAACATCCATCTTTAAATTAGAGCCTTTAAATAACTATCAGTGCTATAATTCATTGCGTTATTAGTTTAATGGTTTGTAGACTTAACCTGTCAGTTGTTTTCCAATCTTACTATTCATGTTTGATGTAAAAAACTCGTAATATAGTAAATTTCTATACCCCCCCCCCCATGCTTTTGTTGTCATAATTCTGCCCCTTGGTATATTATAAAACTCACATGGTGTTGTCTGCCTTTTAAATCTGCTCTCAGTTGCCGGGTGGTGGTGGCGCACACCTTTAATCCCAGCACTGGGGGGGGGGGGGGGCGGGCGCAGGGGGGAGCCTGGGTCCTGAGGAGCTGCTCACACCTTTCCTGGTAGAGTAGAGGAGAGTAAACACTGTGAGCTGTGTTTTCTGAAACATGCCTGGTTGGAACGTGTGAGCAACATCAACCATGGGCTCTGCAGCACAGTCTGGTAGCATCGCTGGCTATTATATATTATATTATATATATTTATATATATTTATACCTGCCCCAGGAAGAGAGGAACTGCAAAGTGTGGGTGAGTTAGTGAGGCTCAGCTGAGCACTACGGCGAGGACACCAGCCAGGGAGGAAGAAAAAAATGTTCTCATATTTTTGTTAAATTCTCTAGAACAGTGTTGTTGCTTATTTACTTGTTTTTGGTGCTGAGGACTGAATTTAGGGATCCATGAAGGCTAAACATGCACACTACCACTTAGCTACACCCGCAGCCAGCCACCATCATGCTCCGTCTTTGAAGTAGATGGCCATTCTGGAGTCACATCTGTAAGCTTCTCACAGCAGAGAACCAACATAGACCATTTTAATCCTTGTGTTGTATGAGTAGGAAACTGAGGTGTGTGAATGTCAGTGGATTAGACAAGATTGGAGGGTAGTCTGTGGAGAGGGAGAAGGCACATGTGTGTACATGCATGTGCACATGTTGAACTCATCATTTGTGATTTGGTACCTTGTGTCCTCCTAATTGGATCTTTCAAGCAAGCCAAACAGCCTGAATCACAAGGTTGAGGACAGTCATCAGTCTGTGCTTCCTCCACAGAGTGACCTTTTAGGGGTAGCCTTGATACGGCAGCCGAGCCAAGTCTGGGACGTGGGCATCTGCCAGCCTCCGGTGTGACGCTGAGTTTTGTCCAGGTAAAAACTCTCCAGGCTCAGATGTACCTGATTCCCCAGCCGGTTCTGAGGATATTTCCATGAGAGCAGGAGGCCTGAGATTGCGGATTAAGGCCTGGAAGGGCCCCAGGGGTCAGCCTCAAGCTCCTGTTGCAGGAAGGAGCTGCCTCCCCTGATAACATGCTTGGCCGAGCCCTTCTTCCTGGAAGAGAGTTATCATACATGGAGCTGGCTGTGTCCGTGGACTGCTGAGACTGTCAGCGGAGGGAGAGGCAGGGGGAGGGATCTCTGAGAGTCCCTGGAGCAGGAGACATGCAGCCTCCAGAACTTTCCAAGGCTTGGCAATGGAATGACTTGTCAGCGGAGGACAAACTGGAGGTAGGGCACCATATCACTTTCCAAACCGCTACTTTCCAGGCCCCTGAGAGATTCAGATTTGGGTAGAGCAAGAAAGGTCCTTGTCCCCACCGGATCTCTCCCCCTTCCTTGTTCCTGCCTGTCCTTGATCTCCCTCTGGTCCTCCCCTGGACCTGCTTGCTGTCTCGGCTGGTGGCTGTTCTGTGCTCCGGGACACCCGCGGGAGAGGCCTCCTCCTCCTCCTTCCGCATACACTCAGGTACCAGGTCTTGTTGATTTTTCCCCTCTTCATGTACAGCATTGCAACTTCTGCTCTTCCTCCCGGTGAGCCCTGCCTCCCTCCCATGCTGCCTGCACACACTGACTGAGCAATCTAAAAGGCAGGCCTGGTCCTGCGTTCCCCTGCCAAGCACTCTCTGTTGAGGCCCTTGTAAGTCCAGACTCTCCTGCCGGCCCTGGGCCCTTGACTCCCCTAACCAAGCTGGGACTTGCACTCTGAGCTCCATTCTCTGTCCTGGCCCTTTCCCAGGTTGGTTGGTTGGTTGGTTGTTTTTGGTTTTTGGATTTTGAAGACAGGGTTTCTCTGTGTAACAGCCCCGGCTGGCCTGGAACTTTGTAGACCAGGCTGTCCTCGAACTCACAGAGCTCCACCTGCCTCTGCCTCCCGAATGCTTGGATCAAAGGTGTGCGCCACTACTGCCCTGCTCCCAGGTTAATGTCTTAATGTCTCCTGGCCCTCTGCTGACTCCTCTGCTCCTCTCCCTTATAATAGACTCACTAGGTAGTGCTCTCTGCAGCAGACCCTGTGTATTGGGACCCCCAGTTGAGTACTGAGGTGTTAAGGTATCCTGGTATTGATGCGCCTCCTGTGAGGAATGGATAGACCTAGAGCAGGCAGGGAGGCTGGGTACAAAGTGAGACGGGATGGGGGCTGGAGAGATGGCTCAGCAGTTAAGAGTACCGGCTGCTCTTCCAGGGGACCCAGGTTCAAGTCCCAGCACTTACGTGGCAGCTCAAACTGTCTGTAACTCCAGCTCCAGGAGTTCTGACGCCTTCACACAGAAAAGTGAGACGAGGTCCATTTTGTGCCCTATGGCCTGTGGGAGCGTTGTGGAGTATGTACTGCTCCATCCTATTCTAGGAATTCCCGTCACCCGGGGCTGAAATGAAGCTGGAACCGCTTTAGCCTCAAGCACCACATGTCTTCAGAGCGTGAAGCAGTGAGCTGTGAGGCCAAGGCCGTGCTTTCCGCTCTGACCCGGGCCGGTTTCCCTTTCATCGATTCTCATCTCCTTTGCACTGTGGCGATCGGGAGCTTTCTCCCCAGAGGAATGTGGTAGGGACCCCCACACAGTGTGGCTTACAGATCTCCTGGAGGTTATTCACGGATGTCGGCTGTGTAAAAGTCATCTTCCTTGGTGGGGTTTGGAGGATGATCTTCATCCTTTCTCTGGAGAGGGAGGACCAGGGAATGGCCAGTTCTGCCCAGGATGGGAGCTGAGCTGACTCAGGAGGAAGAGGAAGATGTCAGGGCAGGGCTAGCCTACACTCAGAAGGTCCAGGGCCTCTGGAGTGAATCCTGAGTGAGTTGTGTCTTGAGGCCCCTCCAAGACCTAACTTTGGAGTCCGGAATTGGAGGGCTTAGTTAGACCCATCCCTAGACTGCTTCCTTGATGCCGGCATTGTTGGGAGTGCATTGGGCTGGGAGACTGGCCTTGGACCAGACGCCCAGGGGAACCAGCTGCATCTTTCCCCGCCTTGGCCATGTGCACTGAGCTTCCACAGCCTGAGCACTGGGCTCTTGGAAACTTGTACTTGGATCACTTGTGGCGATCTTTTGAGTTTGGGAGTCAGGAAGAGCAACTGGAGTTTTAACTGAGTCTTACAAACTGCAGTCCCGTGTTCCCTTATCCCCAGACAAGGTCTCATGGACCTCAGGCCGGCCTTGAACTCTTAATCTTTCTGCTTCCACCCCTCAGACTCTGGGATGGTAGGTGTGAGCCACAGTGTCCTGCTGTAAAATCTTTTTGACAGGGACCAGTGTTCTGTTACTGGTGTCTTAACAAAGACTGCTGGTGAGAGTGTGGGAGTCCAGGCACCCAGCTGACAGCAGTTCATGCTGGCATTCTCTCACACCTGCTCAGGTGGGGCCGGCAGGGATGTCAGCTTTGGGGGTGGGGCGGCTATTCAGGTTCCACCCGCCACCTGGCATCACCTGGTGAATGTGTAGACGTCAGAGGACGACTTGAGGGAGTAGGTCCCAAGGAGTGGACTCGAGTCGTCAGGCCTGGCAGCAGGCACTTTCCATCCTCTACCATCTCGTCAGTCAGCGGTGTGCTCTCGGCACCCCAGACCTGCCTTCTGTTCGTTGTCTTGTTTGCTCCGTCAGATGACTTATGGAAGGCTGGGGAATCCGCAGGCTGTAAGGGACCTCCAGTACGCCCAACTTTCACACGAGGAGACTGGGTTCAGAGGGGCTGTGCTAGCAGATGGTGGAGCCGGGACTTGACACATGAGGAGACTGAGCTCAGAGGGGCTGTGCTAGCAGATGGTGGAGCCCAGACTTGAGGGCCCGTTGTGGACTGATTACAGCTCCACGCTGCATTTTGTCACAGACCCACACACCTGCCAAGGCCAAGCAGGTGATGGGAATGGTGAAGGAGCAAAGAGCGAACTAAATCTCGTGTTGCCTCGCAGCCACGCCCCTTCTCGTGGAAAGTCGACCAGTTCAGACCTTCCTTGGCTTACCGATAGACTAACATTCCAGTAAAGCTGTGCAGCCGAAAATGCCTTCTATGCGGTTAGTCTACCCAACGGCCGCAGCTTAGCACCCAGCACCCAGGAGGGTGCCACTTGTTTACCCTCATGATTGGGTGGGGTCGTCGCTACGGCCTTACAGTGCAGGAGCACGTTGTTCCACGTGCCATTCAAAACTTTCACATGGTTCCTGCTGAGTGGACGGTATTGCCTTTGCTCCACTGTGAGGTTGAAAAAACGGTCAGTGAAGCTGCCATTTATCAGGGGCCATCTGTGTGGGACCATCTGTGTTGCAAGCTCCTAGGAGGCTGAAAGTCTTGGTTTTCATGTGAAATGTTGTAGTTTCCTCATATGTCTTTCTCTTTCTTTTTTTAAGTTCCCACTATGTAGCTCCGGCGTCCTGGAACTGTTTGGCCTCAGACTCACAGAGCTCTGCCCACCTCTGTCTCCTAAGTGCTGGGACCATGCCTGTTGTGTGTGTGCAGGAGTGTGTGCATGTCATGCACATATGTGGAGGTCAGAGAACAACTCGAAATAGTCTCTTCTCTCCCTCTACCACGTGGTTCTAGGCCTTGAACTCAGGTCATCAGGCTTAGTGGCAAGAGCTGTTACTGCTGAGCCATCTCACTGGCCCCTTCAGATTTTGTTTGTTTGGTTTGGTTTTTGTTTTTCAAGACAGGGTTTCTCTGTGTAGTTTTGGTGCCTGTCCTGGATCTCGCTCTGTAGCCCAGCTGGCTTCGAACTCACAGAGATCCGCCTGGCTTTGCCTCCCGAGTGCTGGGATTAAAGGCATGCGCCACTACCGCCCGGCCCTCTTCAGATTTCTTAGGCACAAGCACACCTATGAAGTGATTCACAGGCAGGCTTCAGACTAGGACTCTGTTTCCCTCCACCACTTCTGAGTCTGGCTCTGCTGCTTCTAGAATCCCCTGGAGGAAGAGGAGAATCAGAGTTCATGGCTGAAAATCAGAGTTCACTGTTTGTCTGACCAGTGGCTGTGTGTAATTCCTAGTCCACCAAAAAGGTAAAAAGGCAGGCAGGCTCAGAGAGGTGAGGGGTGGTAGAGTAGTATGAGGGTCAAATGTAGTCTGGACTCAGGCCTTGCCTCTGGCCGCCCTACCCACCAGCTCTCTAGGCTCTGGCTGTCCCAACAGCAGCTGTGACTTCCTACCCCCTGCCTCCCTACACACACACACACACACGCACGCACGCACACACGCACGCACGCACGCACGCACGCACACTCTGCTACCCTTGGCTGTTACTGGTGTCTTCTTTTTAATTTTTTTTTTTTTCCCGAGACAGGGTTTCTCTGTGTAGCTTTGTGCCTTTCCTGGATCTAGCTCTGTAGCCCAGGCTGGCCTCGAACTCACAGAGATCCGCCTGGCTCTGCTTCCCGAGTGCTGGGATTAAAGGCGTGCACCACTGCCGCCTGGCTTTTCATGTTTTGTTTTTTAAGCAAACATTACATATACATAATAATTGTCTCGTTGTGACATTTTCATGCATGTACACAGTCTCATCGTAATGACTCCCCATTACTCTCCTTTGGCCCACTCCTGCTGGTCTTCGCCCTTCTGCTGCTAAGGAGTTCCATTAGGTTTGCCTGCAGGAGCGTGAGTAAGAGGTTCCTTCCGGGAGCATGGACACTTTATCAATGGCTCCACCATAGATTGATGGATTCCCTATAGATCCTCGGGGGAGCATGGGAGCCCCTCCCCTTCCCGCTTCTGCAGAGGACCTAGGCACTAGTCCAGCGTTATGGCTGCTCTTTGTGTCTGGGTTTGACATTTGTCCTCATGTGGAGCAGGAAATCTTGCTTATGGTCAGGGAGATCAGGCCGATCTTAGCCCAGCTTAGGCTTTATCTAGGTATGTCTCAAAAAATGGAGTGGGCCCTCCACCGAGGAGTAATGTCCATGGAGACAGGTCTCACAGTTCAGGGTGTAACATGGAGGGAAGAGGACAGGACCTTCCCTTCTTTGTAAAGACAAATGAATTGCATCAGACAGGTCAGTAGTGGGACAGGTCAGGTCACTGACTTCTGTGGTGACCGTTTCCTGTCTGGATACCAAGATTGGCTGACAGTTATGTTCCGACAGAGGTAACCTGTTTAACCACGAGGCTCTGTGATTCACACAGCTTCCCATTTGTCCTTGTGAAGTTTACCCAAGAGGACCCTAGACAGCTGTGCTCCACACATAGCTTAGAGCTCGAGCGGTAGGTAATTCAGGTGCTCTAGATTGACTCCAGCCTGGCCCCACCCCAGGTGAGCTGGCTGTTTCTTCCACACTTGATCCTGAAGAGCACACTGTAGACCCTAGAGATCAGGTGATGTGAACGGTCTACCTGGACAGTTGCCCAGCCTCCCTTCAGAATGTGGCTTCTTTTAGAAGACTGTCTCTGTGGTTCAGAATCCAGCTTCTAAACAAGCTCTGGAATGCTCCCTGTGTGTACATGGGGACTTCCTGTGTGATATTTCTGGGCATTACGACCAGGCGCTGCTGTTACCATCTGTCCCTGTTGTGCTGGATTGGATTCCCTGAGCTCCAGACTGTCTCCTGCAATAAAACCCAAACTGGAGGTGTGGTGGGTCCCACCCTACTCTGCCCCCATTGGTCTCCTGAGCCAAACAAGCAGGAGCCTTGGATCCCCCTCTGCCTCTGAGCCCAGTGCACAGACTCCCTCAGCCGGTGGAACCATGAGGACTGGCATCTGCTGGGCTAGAGGCTCCGGGGTTGGTGGGCTTTTTGCAGACTGGTCCCATGGCCTTGTTTGGGGTGTATTCTGTGTTACCCTCCTCCGTGTCTTGTTGCTCCTGCGTGTGAGCCCCGTCAGCCACACTGGGCCCAGAGGTCCCCGGACACATTTTGTTTCAGGAAAGCATATTTTCCGTTTTCTCCTGTGGTGGTTTCCCTGTATGACTTCACAGCCACCATCTGCTTCCTCCCTGTCCAGGAAGAGGCAGATTTCCCACTGTGAGAATTGGAGAGGACCGTCCCTTCTGCGGAGATTTGCTTTGCCCCCTTCAGGACAGTGACTGGCGGTGTGGCTTCTTTGTAGGGAGGCGCTGTCATCCCCCCAGGGCCTCTTGCTGAGTTTGCGGGTCACCTGTGAGCAAGCCCAGAGTGATTGTGGGCAGGGGACTGGGATAGGACCAAGAGCTTCTGTGCGTGGGCTGGGTTCCTTTTCAGGAGGTGCCAACTGTCTGCGGGGACACCAGCTGTCAAGGGGCCCCGGCATTTCCTGGAGCTCTGACTTCAGCAGATGGCTGCCTAAAATTGTGAGACCGAGGAGGAGACCCGGGGCTGGATAGTGTCAGTGCTTCTAGGGAAGCAACAGTGTCATTGAGGGTTGACCAGGGGAGTGCTGAGGGCAGCTGGCCTGGTTCTCTCACTGCTTCCTCATTTCTGAGAACTCCCGGCCATCCGAGATGGCTGTTTGAGCTGATGCCAAGGGTGTGGGGGGTCCCGTGTGCTCTGAGCACACACTCATCACTGAGGCTCGTGTGGACGAGACTGACTGTCATGGAGTCATCTTGAATTCACTTCAGTTGCTTTTCTCAAAGTCAGAGCGGATCATTACATATGTCAATACCCGATGACTGCTGGCCGGTGACGGGTGGGGCTACACCTCATGATTGATTGCACATCAGGCAAGAGATTAGGGGCCAAGGATAGCTCTTGGCTGAGTCTTCTGTTACCCTAGCATGCTTATGCCCTTGACCCGTGGGGCAGGTGGGAACAGCATTTACAGAGGGCAAACCTGGAACTACTCTGTGTGTGTGTGTGTGTGTGTGTGTG
>CABHPP010108047.1:0-12104 GCA_902168425.1 Peromyscus attwateri
GCTTTATAGGTCCCACAGGCTGACTGTGAAGGGTCAGGTGGTAAACACCTCAGGCTTCTGAAGCTCTGCCCTGCAGGTGGGAGAGATTCCCAGGATGAGCTGTGAGGCTCTGGTCCAATTAAGGCTTTGCTTGTGGGCGCCTACATTTGAATTCTGTGTGATTTTCACAATTCACAAAAGTATCTTGAGCTGGGGATGTAGCTCGGTGGCGGGTCACTTGCCCAGCATGCTAAAGGCCCCAGCATCACAGAAGGAGAAACAATCGTTCCTAAAATAGCAAATATTTTTCTCTGATGTTTAAGTGAACTATGTTGCCTGGTCTTGGAGTGTTCATGGTGACGGCACAATCACCTTGCTCAGGGTTTCAAGCCTAGCCTGGGCTAAATGGTAACCTGTTCTCAACAAACAAAAGCAAAAGCAAAAGCAAAAAAAACCAATAACCAAAAACAAGACAAACAAACAAATAAAAAAACAAAACACTAACAAAAGAACTACTTAAAGCTGACGTTGTTGGTAACTTCCTGTAGTTGACAGACCTTGGGAGGCTAAGCTGAAGCAGGAGGATTGCCTGAATTTGAGGTCAGCCTGGGCAATATAGCAAACCCCCTCCTTTTTAGATAAATAATCTAAAATTTAAAAAAATTACATTATTCATTTATTTTAAGTGTATGGATGTTTTACCTGCATGTATATGCGAGTCACTTGTGTGTTTGGTATCTTTGGAGGCCAGAAGAGAGCATAAGATCCCCTGGAACTGGAGTTACACACAGTTGTGAGCTACCATGTGGGTGCTGGGAATTGAACCTGGGTCCTCTGGAAGAGCAGACAGTGCTCTTATCTGCTGAGCCCTGTAAAAATCACTTTTAGCTGTACAAAACTAGGCAGGGTAACCTTGGCCAGGGGAGACTGAAATCAGGGCGGGGCACATAGTAGGTGTTCAATTAGGTACTGGCAGTGTTGATGGTTCAAGAGCCCAGTAGGGATCTCTGAGCCCACAGTGGTGAGGATGCTGTTCTCAAAGTCGAGAGATTGTGTCCCCTGCTTCCCTCCGTCTGTGGACACGTGCTATAAATGTTAGAGGCCGTGGCTGCCGACGGCATCCCTCTTCACACCTTGTGCTCTGCCTTTGTACTCCAGCCCTCATGGGGAAGCCCTGTTTTCGTCTTTGTGAAGGGCCCGTCTTATCTCTTTCTAAAAATGCGTAAAACAAAAGGCACTCACTTTAAGTATTAGCATTCATGAAGTGTTTTATTTTTATTTAGATTTTTCTTTTCAGATGGGATATCATATAGCTCAGGTTGGCCTTGAAGTTACTATGTAGCCGAGGATGGCCTTGAACTTCTGATTCTCCTGCCTCCACCTCCCAAGTGCTGGGATGACAGATGTGTCAACCTGCATGGTTTTATATGGTCCTGGGGATCCAACCCAGGGTTTTGGGTATGGCTGGCAGGCACGTTACCAACTGAGCCACATCCCCAGTCGGAGTTCATGAGTTTTGATGTATGTTCACACCCAGGGAATCATCACTGCAGCCCAGACAGAGAACATGGGCATCACCTCCTTCCTTCCAGTCAAACCTGATTAAAAATATATATGAGCTGGGCAGCGGTGGTGCACGCCTTTAATCCCAGCACCCGGGAGGCAGAGGCAGGTGGATCTCTGTGAGTTTGAGGCTAGCCTGGTCTACAGAGCGAGATCCAGGACAGCCAGAGCTGTTAAACAGAGAAACTCTGTCTCAAATACACACACACACACACACACACACACACACACACACACACACACACACATATACATACACATATATATATATTGAAACAAAAGCAAATCTTACAGAGGTGAAACCCAGTGTGCCAGGCCCAGGAAGGCCCAACAAGCCTGTGTCACTCTTGCTTAGGGACTTTGGAGAGGTGGGTAGGTGGGCACTTGGTGAGGCTGTAGGCTATGGATGGAAAGTGACACCTGCAGTGTGAGCAAACCTGTGGCTGGAATCCCGGCCCCTGGTTCCCAGGACATTCCTTTAGCCCCATCCTGTACTGCCGGTCTCCATCCTTTGGTCTCTTCAGGCAGCTGCTCTGCTCCCAGCCGCTCCAGATGTGGACAGAGACCGCAGCCTCAGCATCTCCTGCTTTGCGGGCCAGAAATGCGGAGTCTTGGGTTAACCCACATGGAGAGACCCAGGGGCTTGGGTTGTCTCTTCCCTCAGAGTGGTGGCTGCACTTTTTCCTTCCCTGACGGTCTGACAGCTCCTGGAAGGCAGAGGCCTAGTCTCAGGTGCCCTCTTCGGTATGGTACCTCCATCCTTCTGCCCAGGAGAGCCAAAATATTCATGGACAGTGGGAGGCTGAAGGAAGGACAATGGGAGGCTGGAGGATTTTGGGGGAGGGAAAAGGGGGTCTATGGGGAGAAGGCCCAGAGGCAAGGTGGTTTAAACTTGCGGAGTCTAGTCCAACACTCACTAAGATGACTTCTGCCCAAGTTGACGCAGGGAGCCTGGGCTCATTTGCATATCATTTGCATGTGCCTGTTATTATCTTCAGGACGTCCTTCCTCTTCTCCAGGCACCCAGAGGAGTGGGTTGGTTGTGGGGGGGATCGGACAGGGCCAAGGACTAGGGCACTGGGAAGGCATCAGAACCCCAGCTCTCTATCCTGGGAGCTAAGCTGGCATTCAGCACTTCCCCTTTCTGGATGACTCTCCCAGCCCAGAGCTGCCTGGGCAAACCTGGCTGGCTCTGGGCTGGTCCTCTCAGGGTGTGTTCCTCAGGGATCCCCCTGGACCCCATCACTGTGCCACACAGAGCTATCTTGTGACAGGATTTCTGTACCAGTGAGATGGAATGTTGATCTAGAGGGTATGAACGCCTGTATGTGTCTGGTTCTATAAAGCACAAAGGAGGACCCATGAGCCTAGGCTGTTAGAAGTCAGGGTCACCTTTGGGGACTAGGGCCTGAAAAGAGGCACAGCAGCTCTTGGTCCCATTTACATTCATTTGTCCCCTGCATGCTAGTGACATGGGCGGGCTCATTCTGAAGGTTCACTGAGTCAGACAGTGGTTATATAAGCATTTTTTCTGCATAAAAATAATAGAAGCTGGAGAGATGGCTCAGTGGTTAGGAACCACCTTTCCAGAGCACCCACAGAGGCCAGAAGTGGACACCGAATCTCCTGGAGTTCAGTTCCCAGCACTCACATGAGATGGCTCACAACAGTCTGTAACATGAACTCCAGGAGATTCGGTGTCCACTTCTGGCCTCTGTGAGTGCTCACACGCATGTGGCACACACACACACACACACACACACACACACACACACACACACGAACATAATTAGAAATAAAATAAGAGTAGGCTGGAGAGATGGCTCAGTGGTTAAGAGTGCTTGTTGTTCTTGCAGAGGACCCAGGTTCAGTTCCCAGCACCAACACGGTGGCTCACAACCATCTGTAACCCCAGTTCCAGGGGTCTGATGCCCTCTGACCTGTACAGGTTCCTGGCATGTGGGTGGTGTACATACATACTTGCAGGCAAAACACTTAAACATATAAAAAATAAAATAAAATAAATCTGGTTTTTGTTTGTTTGTTTTGGCTCTTTTGAGGCAGGGTCTCACTGTATAGCTCTTGCTGTCCTGGAACTCACTCTGTAGGCCAGGCTAGCCTTGACCTCACAGAGATCTCCCTGCCCCCTGTCTTCCAAGTGCTGGGATTAAAGAAGTGTGTCACTATGCCCTCTGGGATAAAATAAGTCTTTAAAAAATAAAAGATGAAACAAACAAGCAGACAAACAAAAAGCCATGAAGTTGTGGAGTCTGGCTCTAACCTTCAACAGGCACTCCACATGTGTTAAAGCCTTTCCAGAAGCCTCCTGTCTCCCACCCGCCCTTCACCCTGGCTACCCACTCCTGACAGTTCCTGTCTCTTCTCTATCCACTCTCTTCTCCAGTTGGATTGTGAGGTGGCCTAGGGCCTGTGTGTCCCCCTGTGTCCCCTGGCATGGGATCTGAACACAATGACTCCTCAGCATCTTTGGGGCACTTCAGCAACCTAGAAGAGACACTCCCTCCCACCCCCCATCCTCAGAAGGCCAGCACCAAAACCCAGCTTTGGTGAAGGCCAGGAGTGGGCTAAGGGATGAGGCAGCAGAAAGCGTCAGAGGAAGGGGGGCCAACTTGGGGTTGTCTGGATGGGGGATCCCCATATCTGGGTCCTCAGAAGCCTGCTCTTTCCTGTCTTGATGCCCTGGCCTTTTTTCTTGCCTTGTCTGCTGTGGATGGTACTTCCTGTGGCCTCTGGGTCCACTGGAGGCCTGACTTCTCCATACCTGGGGAGGAGGAGGCAGGGGCCTGGCTGTTCTGGACTTCTGGACATGTTTGCCTGGGTCCAACTTGGCCCCGCCACTCCTTGTCCCCAAGTCAGGGCCTCCCTGCTTCCCTAGTCACAGGGGCCTGTCAACAGGTCCAGAGCCCCTCTCTGCCACTGAGCCTCGTGCCCGGAGCACTGGTCTCTGGCTTCTGTGCCACTTTCTTGTGAGTAGGAGAACAATCCAGGCAGTTGTAAGGCCAGATGACTGAGAGGTGTGGTTTGTGAGGGGCCAGCAGGCTGCCACTTTCAGCTGGCAGGTGTGTGGGGGCAATGTCCTCCAAAGTTCTGTCCACAGGTTCCCCTGGGAGGCAGCTGGAGTGTTGGAGAGAGCCAGGGAGAGCCCAGAGCTTGGGTTTTGACCAACTTGATCCTAACCTGATGCGAGCCTGTTGCTCCCCTTGCCTCAGTTTACCCTTTGCCTCAGTTTACCCAATGTACTCTCAACTTGATCATTGGTTGCAGGATCCCACCCCTCCCCCTCAGGGGTGGAACCCCAGGACCTCATGATTGCTCTCAGGAGCTGAGCTACAGTCTCCAGGAGTAGCTCACACTTTTGTAAAAGGACCTCTTGGGTTAGAAGATCCCCCGTGCCTCATAAACTGAAGCCAGAGTCTACACTTGATGCTGTTCGGCGAGCATGGGTGTCGCTTTGGGGTAACTTTCTAAACATTAGAGCAGGATTCTGCACATCCACAACTCTAGCTCTCTGGTGCAGATGGGACTACACAACCACTCTGGAGTCCCAGCTAGCTGCCAGGGTCTGGGCTTCAGTTTCTATGCCTCTCTCTCCTGGAAGTCCAGCCCCGTGGGCACTGGAGTGGGTACCTCCTGGCCTCTCTCCAGCCTGGGGCTTGTTCCTGTCCAGGACTCTTGCTCCTGGCTGCCTGAGCTGGGGCCCAGGATCAGTCCCGTGCAAAGCCCTCTGAGCCCCTCGCTGGGCATGCCCAGTCTCCCTTCTTCCTCTTTTGTTTTGCCAACAGGAGGCTTTGCTGAGGGCAGGTCTGGATCAGACCGGAATGAGCTCATGTGTTTACTCAAAGCGCAGAACTGGGTCTTGGCATTTCCTGGGGGAGATGGGGGAGGGGGTACATGCTTGAGTCGGAGGAGGGATCCCTCTTGCCCTCTTTGCTGCGGTGACCACCATTCACAGTGTCTTAGGCTACTTGCAGGGCCCAGGAGACTAGACTCCATCTTATCTCTAGAATGCCCACGCTGATGCCACCGCTTGGCCACACCCCGAATTCCTTACTTTCCTTCTTGACCTCTTTGATGTCAACTGCAACTTCTCCTGGGCCCTCCAAACCATCCCTGCCCCTTCAGTGCAGGGGGGTGGTGGGTGGGAGGTGGGGGTGGGGGTGGTGTGTGCCTCTGTGCTGTCTACTGGCCACTGGCCTGCTCTAGGTCGTGTGCTCGCTCTCAGATGCTGGATAGAGCCTCTGTCTGGATACCCCTAGCCTGCCTGTGGCTCAGCACCAGCATGGATGTAGGTTGGTTTTTGCCTAGAAGGTAGGGACTCAGGCTGTGACAGTGACCTGGTGGGCTACTCTGGGTTGGGAAGAAAGGGTAGGTCCTGCCCTCAGGGTCAGTGGGGTAGGAGGTCCTTCTCCTCTGACACCCTACTAGTCTTTCTGGCCCTCTGTCCTTAGCTTATCACATCCCAGTTGGGCTCAGAGATACGGAACTCACCTTTATTCCCAGGGGCTCCAAGGCTGACCACAATTCCCTGTCTGGAAACTGACCTTACTACCCCTTAGCACAAGCTTGTCCAGCTCATGACAGGAGAATGGAACAAGGGAGCTCTTTCACAAACTACCTAGCCCAGCTCCTGACAGTTCACAACTGGGGAAATTGAGACCCCAGGTAGGGGCAGTGATCTGCTCAAAGTCGTGGGTCCAGATCTGGTGTCCAAGGCACACCTGTATCCAGGAACTGGGCCCTAGGTAGTCTGAACAGCCCAAGGTGTGGTCAGTCCTAGAGTGAGGACATGCATCTCAGAGGCCCAGTCCCTCCAGATCTCTCCAGACCCCCCCAGCCCATCCCAGCAGTGGAGAGCTGCCCTTCCCCCAGTACTCAACCCAGCTCAGCTCTCTTCCTGGAGCCAGCCGAGGCTAGGAGCAAGTCTGAATCGGCCCTGGGAGCTTCGAGTCCCAGCTGGCCCTCCCTGCCCTGGGGCTGAGGGAGGGATGTGAGCACCACACCTCAAATCCTTTTGCCTTCCCTCCCCACCCACACTTCTGCCTGGGGCCCAAACATGGCAGTGAGCCAGGGAACCAGGGAGCCAGGCCCTCACCCTCTGGCCTTGGTAACCGAGAGGCACAACACCCAACACTGGAGACTGTTTGTCCTGCCAAGGCCGCACCCAACCAACCTGGGCCTGCAGTTCAATCAGCCATGGGAGAGGCCTAGCTAAGGGTGGGATAGGGAGGCCTGGAGACCCTCAACCTCCTACCACATCCTCCAGGAGCTTCCTAACTTAGGATGTCTGGCTGCAGCCTCAGCAACTTGGCCCCTACTTCAACCCCAGCTTCCAGTCCTATAGCCCTGGTAGAGCTGAAAGACAGGCCAGAGTGGACCGTCCAAGCATGATCCAAAGCAGAGGAGCAGAGGCCAGAGAGGACAAGTCCCTTGGCCAGTGAGCCACGGCAGGGTCTCAGGGAGGGAAGCCATGGTCTCTTTCTCTCCACAGTCGGGAGACAGAAGAAAGCTTGGCTCCTTCAGCTCTGGAGGGCTCTGCTTTCTGCTGCCCAGGGTGGGAGGGGCTGCACTAGCCTGGAGCCGTAGGTTGGCTGGGTGGGCAAGGTGGTGGGATGGGTGCCCAGGGAGGCTGGGATGGCATAGGCAAGAGGGTGGTGTTTCTGGCCTTCGCTGGCCTGTGGTTTTCTCATACCAGGGCTTGGGATCGTGTGGAGAGAGAGAGGCTAATGGGGGTCCCGTCCTGATGGCCTCTCTTCTGGAAAGAACCAGGGCCCTGGCTTTCAGGGTGTACTTGGGCTGAGGGAGTGAGGCTGAGCTGGGTCAAGTGCTCCTGGCCTAGGTGACAGCTACAGAGGATCTTACGAGGCTCTGTCTGCCGCACTGGTGAAGGAGGCCTGGAGGGGATGGCCTATACTTCTGTTTCTTAGGGACAGAGACTTTCTTTTGTGATTTTTGTAAGTCCTGGTCATCCTGGAACTCACTATGTAGCATCCTGCTAGCCTCAGGCTTGGGGTGATCCTCCTGCCTCAGCCTCCTGAGTCTGGAATTACAGATGAGAGGGATCGCACTAGGCTCGGAATCAGTCTTTCTCAACTCTTGATGGCTAGGGTTCCAGGCTTGGTAGGCCCTCCCCTGAGTTACCAGGTCCACTCAAAGTCATCAGCAGTTGGTAGCTGCCTGTTAAATGATTCTGGGTTACGTCTTGGCATGCCTCAGTCCCACATGATGGACACCATGGGCTCTCCAGCTCCCTGTTCACAAAGCAGGGGACCCAGGCTCAGGGTGGGGAGTCAGGGCTCAGTGGCTATCTCTCAGTGGCTATCTCTGCTGACATTGGTGTGTATGTGTTTGTGAGGGGTGTGTGTGTGTGTGTGTGTGCGTGCGTGTGTGTGTGTGTGTGTGTGTGTGTGTGTGTGTGTTTGCATGAAGGCCAGTACTGTGCAAGAGGGACAGTGTCCCTGCATCTCCCCGGAGTCATGGGCCTGGTGGGTGCTGAGGGATCTCGGTGGTTCCAATCTCAGGTCCTGTCCCCGGCCTGGCTCTGGCCAGGGAGGAACTTCAGGCAGGGGTGTGGTGGGAGAGACTTGTCTTGCTGAGGTTGCAGCTTCACAGACCCACCCAGGCTGAGTCAGCTGAGCTGGCGAGAGCCAGGGGGGTGGCCGCGTTCCCAGGGCCAGCCTGGGCGCGTCTGCATTCCTCCCCAGCAGAGCGTCTGGGCTGGGCAGAACCAGGTGTGTTGTGCCTCTCCTAGCCTCGCCTGCCGCCCGCCCGCCCGCAGCCCGCACCTGAGCCAGCTCAGCGCTCAGGCCTTGTTAGGGACTCACCTGGCAGCTGCCTGGAACGGGGTGTGGGAACTGCTTGCCTTGCATGTCCTTGCTGGGGGAGGTGCAGGCTTAGGGAGGGCAGCCTGCTGGAGCCCCAGTTCCCACAGTAGTCACGACAATGGCGGGTGGGTGGGTGGGGGGCAGTTTTCAGCCCCTGCTCACCCCCTTTGCCTCTGTAGTCGGGGGACCGGAGTTTGAGGATCAACACAGCATGCTTGGGGGCTTTGCTCTTGCTGGTGGCTGAGGCCATGGTGGCCAAAGCTGGGGTGTCCTGCGAGCTGTGGCGGTGGGCCCTGCAGAGGCTGTGAAGCACCAGGGAGGCACATTCAGTTTGCTGTCCAGCTCTGTAGGAGGCCTTTGTACTAATCAGCTGGCAGCTCTGGGTGCCAGGTGGGGTCCTGGGGCAGAGGGCTGGAGTGGGACCCTTTTCCCGTGTAGATTTTCAGCTCTGGGGACTGCCACCCACATCCACTACCCTGGCCCTGCTTCTCCAGGTCCCAGCTGGGCTGTCTGCACTGGCACCTGGGACTCTGAAGGGATCTGCACGGGGCACCAGGCA
Source organism: Peromyscus attwateri (assembly GCA_902168425.1). Lineage (NCBI taxonomy): Eukaryota > Metazoa > Chordata > Mammalia > Rodentia > Cricetidae > Peromyscus > Peromyscus attwateri. Next base: position 8,944 of record CABHPP010108047.1, read on the forward strand.
TTTGTACTAGTCTTCCCACAATCCACTTCTTCCTGGCTCTCATTTCCTCTCCTGTAGAATGAGTATAGGAACCCTTTACTTTGCTAATGTCCTTGGGTGGAAATGTGTTTTGCCTCATACCTCCTTTCCCTTGATGCTATGAACAGAACCTAGGGCCTATTCTATTCCAGGCAAGTGTCTACTACTGAGTGACATTCCCAGCCCAGAACGTGGCCTTTAGCTGAAGGTGTGCTTGGGATCTGATGGTCTGTACTGAGACCACCTCTCCCACCACGGGACCCTGTGGGGGTTTCTTGTTGTCTCCTGTGGTCAGGGCATACTCCCAAGTGGGACAGGGCAGGAAACCTCAAGTCTGGAACTTAGGGACCTTCCCTTGTATTCAAGCTTTTCTTCGATGCCTTTAGTGGAACTCACACTTCAATCTATCTGCGTCTGGCTGCAGGATACCCCCTCACTTTGCTGACATCTCTTTCCTAGGCCTCAGCAGTTTTGGTCACAACCTGTGGGGTCTGTGCTGGATCCCACCATTAGACTTTCAGGTTAGCTGTTTCCCGGGGAACGCTGTAGTTCCTGGCCAGGCCCAGGGCAGCTTAGGCTACAGAAAACACAGGTCTGGTCCTGGGCCCAGGGTGGGCGTGGGAATTCTGTCTGCACAGGAGGTCAGGAAGGTGATAGTAGGGGATGGGGTGGGGAGAGGGGATGGCTAGCTCAGCCTCTGTTGTGAGGACTGCAGGTTGCCTGGCTGGGCCTGGGTAGGGGTGGGGAAGCAGAGCAGGTATGGTTCCATTGCTGGGCATGGGAACAGGACTAGCCTGAGATGCCCGAGTTGGGCAGGGAGCCTTCAGCAACTTTGGAGGGCAGCATTCCTTCCCCAGCTTTTCTTTGGCCGAGCTTCAGGTGGCATTCTGGAGTGACCTTGTTCCTGGGACATGTCTGGAGACTCTGGCTTCCTCCCCTCTCTTGTCCTGTGCCTTGTTGGGGTGGACAGAGGAGAACAATCTGTCCAAAGGTCCTGCATCTCTGACAGCCTCGCTCTGTGTCCTGTCCCAGTGTCCGGAAGCTGAGGATGGTTGAACGTGTGTGTGTGTGTGTGTGTGTGTGTGTGTGTGTGTGTGTGTGTGTGCCAGTAGGGGAGGCCCTTGTTTCATTCAGGGCAGGAGGGCTCTGACACATTCAGACTGTGATCTCTGTAGTTGGGGTCTGGACTGCAAAGGATTCTGGGAACTGTCCCTGAGAGCTGGGTCCAGGGCAGTCTGGGAAATTGTGGGAACAGGTGAGAACAGGCTGGAAGGGAGTGGTAGCTGCTGGAATGTGTGGGTATGGTGCACCCCACCCTCCCTCATTCAGGGTTGGGCCCTCTTGGGAGAGCCAGCACTCAGCCCTTCCTCTAGCTGTCCCCAGCTCTGCCACCAAGCACCCCCTTCCTGCTCCCTCTTAGGGGGACACTCCATACCCTCTTGCTTTTTGCTGGGCTACAACGAAGGCTTGGGGAAGACCTTTCTGGAACCCCCCAGAGTCTTGATGCTGTGACTCTAGCCCTTTGCACAGACAAAGCCTCTGTCACTCACAGGGGCCTCATTCTGAGGAGTTAGGAAAGGACCCTTCTTGTAGGAGGATGAGTGGGCAGATTTCTAGGTCAGCCCAGCTCCCCAGGTGGTGGCTGAGGGAAACTTGTCACTCCTGTAGATTCTGGCCCCTGTGGTCACCTCTGCAGGAGAAGCATGTCCTTCCCTGTCCTGTACCTATGGCCCTTAGCATCCAGGCCACTCTCCTTGGAGTGGTATGCAGGGTCTCTCACAGGCCGGCTTCCTGCCCACCTAGGCTCAGCTTCCATCTCTCCCCACTCCTCTGGGTTGTCTCACTCCTCCCTGAGGGTGTGAGGTCCTCGTGTGCCACCGGCCTTCACACGTGACAGTCGTACTGGTCTGGACAGTCAGTGTCTACCTGTGACTCTTGTCTGTGTGGTGCCTTTTCAGACCCCCTTCCCAGCTGTTCTGCCTCCTGGGCTGGCCCAGGGTGCTTAGGTTAGCCTGCTCAAGGCCTTCATGTTACCTCACGAGGTCCAGTGTCCTCCCATAGTTATAGCCTCTGTGTGTCCCTGTTAGGTGTCCTGGCCAGGCCCTGCTGCATACAGTTCAAAGATGAGTTGTTAAAAGGGAAGTGAAGTTGGGAGATTTCCTCTGAGGCCTGGGGACTTGTATGCGCCATCAACACTCCTGGTCCTGATTCTGCCGGCTCTAGTCTAGGGGGGTACATCATTCTACCTTGGGGTTGGGGTATCCTGGGAAGATTCTAGAAGTCCCTCCTGGGATCATGGACGATTCAGGCTTGTCTAGGCGTAGCTGGCAATGACAGCTTTGTGTGAGTGTGAATGAATGAGTGTGCAATGTGAGAACAAGTGAAAGGCTATGGGGCTGAAAGCATGGACAAGTGTCCAGTGCAAAAGTGTGCACGTGTGAGTCTAGTGTGAATGTGTGTTAGTGTGAGGCTGTGCATGCATGTATGATTGTGTGTGAGTGTATGAGTACATGTCTTTAAGCTGTGAGTGTGACTGTGTGTAGACCTGAGAGTGTGTGACTGTGTGAGGTGTGTGTCTGGGTGTTGTGTGTAATGGTGTGCTTATAAATTTATGAATACATGTCAGTGCAAGGGCATGTGGTTATATTTGAATGAAGCTGAATGCATGAATACCCAAATGTAAGTGAGTTGTGTGCAAATGTATGTGTGAGCTGTTCAAGTGTGCAAAGTTATGTAAACTGTGTGTGTGAGCTGCATATGGGAACAGGAGCTGTGTGTGAACCAGCCACTAGCCTTGCAGAAGTGCTGAGCTTGGACCCAGGCCCTCCTCTCCTCCTGGGTCACAGTCAACTTGAGTGAAACCCAGAGCCTTTCTGTGAATTCTGGGGAGTTCCAGGGAACGTCAGGTTCAGTTTTGCTCCAGGGGAGTTTCCACATTCTAGAGAGAACTTGGAGGCTGTTCTTTCTTTCTTTTTTTTTAAAAAAAGTAATATGGAGTAGAGCCAAAATAATACTGACAAAATATATGTAGGATTTAGGAATAAAGACATAGAGTCCACTATGTGACATTAGACATTCATCTTAAAAAATATAATTTGGAATCACATGAATGTGTGTGTGTGTGTGTGTGTGTGTGTGTGTGT
>CABHPP010108049.1:0-12114 GCA_902168425.1 Peromyscus attwateri
CAAGTCCAGAGATGTCCAGGAATGTGTCTAAGGTCACACAGCTTGCTGTGGGTTGATGGAGAGCTGAACCTGAGGTTAGCCTTCCTCATGGGCTGTTACACATCCTGCCTCGAAGGGATCTGTCCCATGCCTGGCAGAGTTCACCTAGCTCACCAACATCGCTCTGTTCAGCTCTAGGCTCCATGTCCTGCAGGCACTGGCATGGTTGGGTTGCCTGCCCATGACCTTGGGAAGGGACAAGAGTGGTTTTAGCAATCTAAACACACTCCTTCCTCGCCTGGAGACGCCTGACTGTTGAACGATTTGTATGCGCTGAGCACGTCACCTCCTTTCAGGAGACAGAGAGGCTGCCTGAAAAGTCATTTTTCAGCATTTGACACAAAGTCTCTTTCGCTCTCTAGCGAAGCCAGATAACTATCAGCAGCTGGGCCGATTAGAAAAAAATATATACCGGGTACCGGGAAGCCAGGGAAATCGCGGAAGCCGTTTGTCCTTCCTCCTTCCCTCCCGCAGACGGGCAGCTGCACGGCACCACTAGTCTCAGCTCTGCAGAGCTAGGGTGTCCAGCTTCCTGGGGACATGTGGGGGTGGAGGCACCAGCCTGGGCCGAAGAGGTGTGAGAAAGTGCCCCTGCTGTAGTGCTGTGTGACCTGGGACAAGCCACTTCCCCTCTGAGCACAGTCTTTACAGCTGTCAAAGAGACACCCCCTGGCACTGCCAGGGACTTCAGCTAAGGTCACACACAGAGTGGCTACACACGGTCTGGCCGTGGAGAACTCCCTCTACGTGCTCCAGAACAGCTCCAGAAACATCCAGAGGACACCTCTAGAAACCCAGGGTCCCTGCTGTCGAGCTGTGGCTGCGAGGACAGACCTTGGGCTCTCTTGCTGATGGCCAGCCTTTGGGTCACTCACTGTACCCAAAGATCTGACAGAGCCACTTGGCAGGAAGTCAGGGCCCCAAGCTCAGCCTTTCCCCCTAGCCATGAGCTTAGGCGGGATCTTAGGGGTCAGGACTGAACCCAGTTCCGAGGCCTTAGCGACAGACACCCTGTCCTCTCTAGTCTCTACATCTGGTCAGCCTATTAGTCTTTCTCGCTGTCTAGGGACAGCTTCCTCTCTGGGCCTCCCTGCCTCTGGCCTTACTATACTCTGCTCTCACTGATCTAACACCTTCAGTCCCTGCTTCAGACACACGCCACCCCCCACCCCACCCCTGTGTGAGCCGCAAGAATAAAGCCCTCCACCTCACCTAGACTTCACCGTCTCCCCTCCCCACGTGTTTCTGCCACACCCTTGGGCCTCAACCAAGGTGCCCTTGGCTCTGAGGTTCTGAGCTCTGGCTCTTGCCCGAGGGCTCAACACCTGCTACTCGCTCCTGTAGGGGTGACCTTCCCTCTCCTCCCCCTTAGCAGCTAACTCATCAGCACGCTGGCCGCCACCTCTCCCAGAAAACCTTCTTGGCCTCCCTCCCTCCTACTCCCTGCTGGGCTTTATGGACCCCCGAACTTGCCCCGCCACCCCAGGACTGGGGTCTCCAGCTACCAGGTCCCCACCACCCAGGTGTCTCTCATTCCTGGTCTGGTTTCAGTTTCCTGAGGTGTCACATGAAAAGCTCTCTGTGGAACGAGAGAATGGACAGCACACCACTCCCTGCATCGGGCACCAGCCTCGAGAAAGCCAAGAATAGAGAGGCTGGGTGAGTGAGAGACTCGGTCAGAAGATGGAGGATGGGAAGAGGAAGCCCGCTCAGAGAGACACAGGTGTCAAGGGCCCAGAGGACGCACACATCCAATAAGGCACAGCCTTTGCAGGCAAGGCTTAGAAGGTAGGACGAACAGAAAGGGTTCTCTGGCCCAGAGACTTGTCTGGCTTTTCTAACTTCATTCCAGCTGACCTCCTGCCCCAGCAAGCGCCAGCCATCTGTATGAACCCACCCCACTTAGCTTTCATCACAAATGACCCTCTTTCTTACTTGGTCCCCTGGGCTCAGCCCGCATTGCCTTCCTTACTATCCAGACTTCCTTCAATTTGTCCAGGAATACAAATATGGAGGGCTCCATGCTCTCTGGGACACCCTGCCTGCAGTTGCTGTCAGGTTAAAATGCTAGAAAGATCAGACCTTTTCCACCATCGCTTCCCATTCCGATGCTCAAGTGAAATTTCCGACAAGCAAATGGAGTCAGTGGGCTGTACCCTGCATTTTTCCAGAAAGGCTCACGCGCTGTTTCCTATACAGTTCTCACCAGAGAGAGAGAGAGAGATTGCCCAGACATGAACCAAAATGGAAGTCAGGGCATGGAGTGGGTAGCCAGAGGACTCTGGTTCCACCTCCACCCCTCCACCTCCACCCTTCTGCATTCCTGTCCCCACTGCGATGTGCTCCCAGTAGGTGCTGAGTATCACAGGTGCTAGCGCAGTGGTGAACCCTGAGGAGGCCATTGCCCTCTCTGTGATTTCACAGCAGGCATAGGCCAGGCTCCCAAAGACACTAGGTGGGGAAGGTGATGGTGGCAGTACCCATGTTGTGCCAATGGTATACCAGGCCTGGTTCTCAGGCCCTTGTGGACACAGGAGCTCACCAAAGATGCCCGTCAGCTCTGGGCTAGGTCTCTCCCATCTTCTGCAAGGGCTAACTGAAGCTCAGGGGCTGATGAAGTCTCTTGGAAGAACCATATGCAGACTGACATTAGGCTCAGTGCTCAACCCCCATCCACAGGCAGGAAGGGCTGGGCCAGTCCAGGCCAGTTGTATCCTGTGGTAGTTCAACCCTGCCTTATCCCCATTGCAGAGGCAAGGGGGAGGTCACTGGAGGCCCGGCTGAGTCAGCAAATGGCAGAGGTGGTCCCTTCTAGGCTTGCTGGCCCTTAAGCAAGAACTGGGTGTGGGCAATCTTTCCTGCCATCTGAAGCCAGGCAGGAGACAGAATGCTGCTGAGGATGGGAGCCATTGGCAGGCCCAGGGAAGCAGGGAAGATGGAAGCTGCCCACTGGCTCTCCCGCACAGGTAAGTGCCACCTGCTTGCTCTGAGGTAGGGCCATACCTTCCAGGAGGACCCATTCTTGGCCTCCCCTCCCCCACTCAGCTGCTGGAACAGGAATCACCTCCTGTCCCTGGAACAGATGCCAGGGTCGCCCACAGATCTGAGTCTACGTACATGGGACGGTCCAGAGGGAGCCCCAGACAGATGCCAAGTTCAAAGGGAATCACAGGGAAGCAGTGACAGTCAGAGCTCAGCACAAAAGGGCCCAGAGTGACAGGAGAAAGACAGAGCCAGATGGGCCCGGCCTCCCCCTACCAGCCAGGCAGCCTCAGATCAGCTCAGCTTGGGCCGTCTGCTCCCATGCCCCTGGCAAGGCCCACACCAGGGCCCTTCCCTGCAGCTCACAGATGCTGTTTCCTCTGCCTGGGACACTGTCTGCTTCATCCCAACTTCCCCGGAGTCCATGGCAAACCACAGCTGAACTTGCAGTCTACATGCAGTTTATCCTCTGATTCTGTCATTCCTGTGAGCACAGCACACCACACCATAGTTTGTAAGGCAATTTTCACATCCGCTGCCTCTGGAGTCCCTTATGAATGGGTACCATTCTTCCAACTAGACACATGCCACTCGGAGAGGACCGGTGACCAGCCAGAGGCGGGGTTCTGGAACCTTCATTCTCCAAGACCAGGGCTCTGGCTCTGGCAGAGGGCCTTGTACATAGTAACTGCTTACCAAGGAAAGGGTGAACGCAGCAGGCAGACGGTGAAGTCACTGCTTTCATTTTCTTCCAGAATGTCCTACTGCTGGGTTCCTAGAAGCATCAGCCCCTATCCCTAGCTGTACTCTTTCTTCAGGGAGAAGGACGTAGGAATGCTGTGCACTCTGACGCTGCCTACTCCAATATGGTGCCAGGTCTGGCCCCAGTGTCCCCGGCTTCCTCAGTGGACTTGCTGTAGTCCACCCAGGGTCCCCCACTCTCTCCCCAATCACAAGTCATAATCAAAAGAATAAGGCCCCTTTGGGAGCACCCTGACTCCTTCTGAGAGACGGCATGATAGCAACCATGTTTTACAAGCTCAAATCCGAGATAAGCCCAGCCAGCTGCCTGGCTCTGGAGAGATAAGCCAGTGCCTGCCTCCCTCCCAGGGTCTCACCAAATACCCACACCAAGGGAGAACACACTGCAAGAGCTAAGGTCTGGTAAGTGTCAGCTCCAGCCTCCACCGCCGGCACTGCCGCAGATAGCATTACGGCAACCACAGGAGTAAGGCTTGTGGACCTCTCTGCAGTGAGAGGAAGGAAAGATGGTGGCTTGGGCTCACTTGTGTGTCAGGGATTTCAGGAATGTTCAGGAACACATGGTGTGCCCAGAGCGGTGCTAAGCACGTTCGTGTGCAACACACACACACACACACACACACACACACACACACACTTCCTTCTGTATACATACATACATGTACACACACAGCTTACCTGCCTCCAAATGGCCTAGGACAGGAACGTTAACGGTCTCATTCTACAGTTGCTCACTAGGATGTGAGAGTGGAAGGACACAGGGCAGTGGGTGTCTGCTGTGGGCAGAGCTCTCTGGAAACAGATTGTAGCAGAGGAAGAGCTGCATGCAGGGGCATTCTAGTGTGAGTAGAGGAAGAGATGCGTCCAGAGGCATTCTAGGGGTCTCCTGAGTTAGCAACTATGAGCCATGGAGGAGCAAAGGGGGGGAGAGCTGGTCCCCCAGGGGGCTACGGAACAGAGCTGAGGCTGCACGGGTGGTCTGAGAGGATCCTGACACAATGGCTGGACCATGCTCAGTGATCAGCTGTGGGCAGCTCTGAGACAGGGGCCTGCCTGTTCTGGATAGGGCTGAGGGTGGCTGGCCATGGTGACCACTGTACCACCCAGAACACATGATCACCAGGAAAATTAGGTGTTAAACAGGAACCCAGGCGTGTTAAGTTGTTGCTCTGAGCCAAGTGTTAGTGTCTAAATTTAGTTTTTTGCTCCAGAGAGGGAGAGGGAAGAGGAGAGAGAGAGAGAGAGAGAGAGAGAGAGAGAGAGAGAGAGAGAAGAAATCTACTGTAAACCATGACCAGAGGCTGCTTTGGCTTGCTGGCCCAGTCTGCAGGTGCCCTACTGTGTGGCCCTGAGCCTGAGCTCCCATACTAAAGACTGGGTTGACCTCAATAGGGCCCCTCATGGCTCCTGGGGAACTTTCTCCAGGAAGCACTCATGAGCTGGATGGGGCTGGGGGGACTGGGCCGTCTCTGTTGCCTCACCACATCGTCCAGCAGAGGACCATACATGCATGATCTTGCAAGTCCCCTCCCCTAATGGTGACAACATCCAAGAGGTCCCTAAATGTCACTGTTACCAATTTCCCTCTCCCTGCATTGATTTCTATTTCCTTTACTGGGCTGTGGTGACAACTTGGGTCCCAGTGAGCACCCAGGCCCTCTCTGCAGTGGTCTGATCAAAGGCTGTATTTTACCAGCTTGCACCAACCCCAAAGCCATACTTCACCCATGATCCAACGGTAAACTGTATTTCCAAGGTGGAGATGGAAATTCATGGTTTATATCTCGCGACTCGAGATCTAATCGCCGGGCCATATTTCACAGGTGGGCTCTCTTCCCAGAGGTGTCTTTTACGGCTGGGAGAGCAGAGCGGTTCGTGGCGGCTTCCTCCCCTCTTCTATTTTTTTTTCAAATGTGTTTCTATGTTCAGAAGGAGAAAGTAAAACTCCACAAACAAGTCACAACTCTGCAACCAGGGAGGTGGCTGCCAATCAGAGGTGGCATCTCTCTTGAGCGGTGACTTGCTGTCTCCTTTGTGCTCACAGACTGCTTGGGACATTTGGGGGAGAGCCAGGCTCCATTTTCAGCCTCTATCCAAGGGGACTGTGATGTTTTTCCATTTGTTTTACTTAAAAAAAAAAGATTTATTTAAGTGCATATGTGTATGTGTGTACACACATGCATGCATGTGCCAGAGGAGGCCAGAATAAGGCACCAGATTTCATGGAGCTGGAGTAAAGGGTGGTTGTGACTCACCTAGTGTGGATGTTGGGAACCGAACTTGGGTCTTCTGCAAGAACAGTGGGTGCTCTTAGCCACCGAGCCGTTTTTCGAGCACCCCCCTTAACCCCGCTCGTTCTCTTTCATTTGGTCATTTGTTCAATCAGAAAATATCCCTCATGCTTTCTTAGTGCCAAGAACTGGTCTTGGAACCAGTAATCCAGAATGTTCTGTCTGCTATCAACTGAATGTGTCACTCCAGAATTTATACATCAAAGCTGTGGCCCCCAGCATGAGAGGATTTGGAGATGAGGCCTTAAGGAGGTGAGGTTAAGGGGGTGCGTCTCTGTGGGGGGTTAGTGTCCCCATAAGAGGAAGACAAGAGCTCCACACCTCCCATCTCTCTCCCTGTGAGGACTCAGAGTAAAAGCAGCCATCTGCAATCGAGGAAGAGTCCTCATCAGGAGCTGAACTGCAGGTATCTGACCTTGAACTTTACCCTCCAGAGCTAGGAGCTGTAGGAATGCAGTGCCCACCCTGCGCACTGCTGGGCTGTGGCAACTGAGGTGCCCCAGAGCTCACTATGTAGTTTTGCTTTAGAAGCAGATGTGAAGCTCAAGGTCATGGGGAGGAACACAGAAGGAGGACCATGGGCCCCAGACCTCTGGAAAGCCCCCACAGCAAATGTGGGAACGGTGGTCCGAAGAACCAGCAGATGTCACCCAGAAGTGACTGGGTGATGAGAGGAGACAGAGATGCATGAGGCTCTGAGACCTGCTGGAGCTGGTGAGCCCAGATAGCCAGGGAAGCTTGGCATGGCTGGAGAGAGAAGTAAACAGGACCCCAAGCTTGGCTGTGGGGCTGGAGTTTCCTGGCTGGTCTTAGTCTCCCCATCTGTAAAATGGGGTGACACTGGGGCTTTTTATGGACTTTGAGCCTTGTTCTATAGAATGGGAAAGTTCACTAAAGATGGAAAGAGGACCATGGACATTATGTAAAGATTTTGTTGCTGCTACAAGGGAATGTTTCTCAGAAGGCAGAAAAGGAGTAGAGGGGAGGGGTTGGGGCAGCTGTAGACATTTGAGAGAGAAGCCTGGATGGGATCTGGCAGCTCCCAGAGGCACTGGAGGGCCGTTGGTCACAGAGGAAGAGATGGGAAGTGGGGGGCAGGAGGAGAGAAGAAGGAAGGAAGGGAGGAGTGTAGATGTAACCAACTGCCTTATTAAATAAGAAACACAGAGCCAATGTAAAGATGAAAGCCCAAGAGGTCAGAGCTAAGAACCTTACCCGCTTTCCGCCAGCTAGACTCTCTCGCCCAGAGACCTCTCTGAAAAGGGAGCTACTTCCTGTGCGTTTGACTTATAAAGAGTTCTGGTTCTGCCTTCTCATTGGTTGTAAACCCAACTACGTGACTGCCTGTCTGTACAGACCTCCCAAGTCTTCTATGGTTGGTATTGAGATTAAGGGCGTGTGTCTCCAATGCTGGCTGTATCCTTGAACACATAGAGATCTACCTAGTTCTGCTTACCAAGTGCTGGGATTAAAGGTGTGCACCACCACCGCCCTGGCTTTCCCTATGGCTTGTTAATAGCTCTGACCCCTAGGCAACTTTATTTATTAACATACAAATAAAATCACATTTCAGCACAAATAAAATACCACTATAGAGGAGGGAAGAAAAGTCTATCATCCATTCCCCAATCACTTAGTCACTCACTGCTGTGACATATTCACCTCGTCCCTCTCCCTTTGTGCCCCATCCCCGGCCATGGCACCTTTCCTAAGCCAATTGTGGGCCAAATAGTCTTAGAAGTATCACCCATTTTACAGGTGACCACATAGGGTCACTCACTCATGCCCAAAGTGTCCTGCCTGGGATTAGAACCCATAGGCTATGTCCAACGAGGCACTACTGCCTTATTGAACCTCTCAAGAAGGTTGTTATAAAGCAGTGGTTCTCAGCTTGTGGGTCTTGACCCCTTTGGAGGTAGAGTGACCCTTCCACAGGGGTGGCATGTCAGATGTTTATATTACAATTCATAACAGCAGCAAATTTACAGTTATGAAGTAGCAATGAAATAATTTTATGGTTGGGGGTCAACACCACACAAGGAACTGTATTAAAGGGTAACAGCATTCAAAGGTTGAGAACCACTGGTCTAAAGGGTCCCCTCATGCTGAGGAAAAGAAACTTGGCACCCATTCCATGCAGGGGTAGATGGTGGCCAACTAGTCGCAAGAGGAGCTGGCTGGGTGGAGGGTGTGCTTCTATTTCCCAGTTTCTACTTCAAGAAACACATGAGTGTGGACCCCCTCCAGCGCCACATACACACACACACACACACACACACACACACACACACACACACACACATACACTGAAGCTTGGACAGATGTTTGGGTGTGTGCTTCTGAGGCTCAGAAACTTCTAATCTCTGGGCAGCCTCTTACACTCTCTTTGTAAGACAAGAACCCCATCAGCATGCCAGCCTGTCAGCAGCCTACGGACAGCGGAGCCCCAACATGTGTCTCATCTGAATCTCATTCGAGGAGGATGATTAAAGGTTCAGCGAGATTAATTTACATGGAAAGATTAAAGCAAGCAAATCTCCCGGGCTAGGCTTAACCATGACCGAGATCAGGGACCTCGGGGACATTTCCTAATATTTGAAGAGAGTGGAGACTCTGGGGAGGGGGATGGGAGAAGGGGCGGCTCAAATGGGGAAAGGAGGCCAAGGCGCAGTGGGGGAGGGGGACAGAATTGATGGCTAGGGTGAGATCAGAGTGTTCCTTGTCATCTTTGGGATCCTGGCTGAGGCAGACGCTCACTAGACTTACTACAGCCTGAACCTCGGGAGGGATTGCGCAATTGAACAGATCTTGGTCAGTGGTGTCTGACTCTGAAACGGGAAACTGAGGCACACAGAGGAAAAGTGGTCCATCCAAAGTAACATAGCTGGTAAGAATTGATGTGCTATTAATCCTAACCCTGAGCCACCATGTGACTGCCTGGACCCTCCACTCACTCACTCTTCCCTTTTCCCATCTCATCAAGCCAGAGCTCAGTCACATGACTTGTTTTATAAAGTCAGTGGGATGGCCGGGGCAAGCAAATGCTTCAAATATGCTTAGCCATGTGGCATCCTCCTGCCCTCTTCCGAGAGGAGCACCATCGCCTTGCAGACCCAGGACAGACACGCGGCTCAGCCTATAACCTTGAGCTCAGGCGGCTGGACCCGCAGTTCAGACATCCTAGCGGAGCCCAGCTTCAGTTACCAGTCCCCACCTGCCACCAACCCCTGCTCTAAAAGTACATGAGAGTGTTTTAAGCTGCTGAGTTTGGGGCTAGCAATCACAATGACAACTGTGACTCTCACAACACTGTTGGCTTTCCGGTTTACTTCTGACCCCATGCCCATCGGTGCTAGTGGCCAGCTCCTCATCATTCCTAGAAAATTCTTCTGTTATATATCTTGTATGTATACATTCATTTTTTCCCAGCTACCTTGAGATGCCACCTACACAAGCTTTGCCAGTTCACAGCCATGGGCCTCCTTACACACAGTGAGTGGGAAGGGGACAGCTCCCAGATCTGAGAGTAAAATGGTGCTTCAAACCCCATGGACTGAAGTCTCACTACTTTGTTTAGTTATATAGAGCTGATTTTCTGAGCCAGAGTGTAGCATAGCCAGGCGGTTTAGTTCTCACTGAATGCCCCATTCATGAGAGGACAGAGCTCTAGTGAGTTGTATGTGACATCCATCCATCCATCACTCATCTTTTCACCATTCATCTAACTACCAATCATTGATCCAGCTATCAACCCATTCATATTTCCATTTATCCATCCACTCATCCACCTAACATCTATCCTCCCATCCATTCACCCATCTATTCATCCATCCCCTCTTTATATATACCTCTATCTACCCATCATTCATTCATCCATAATTCATCTATTCACCATTTATCTATCAATCCTCTCAACTATCCATCCATCATTGATCCACCCATCCATTCATGCACTCATCCATCCAACCATTCATCCAACTATCTATCCATCATCCTATCCACTCATCCATCCATATACTCATCTATCTATGCCATCTGTCCTCTCATTCTTCTATCCATCATATATTCGTTCATCATTACTTTGAACATCCATCTTCTCATCCATCCATCCATCCATCCATCCATCCATCCATTCACCCACTCACTCACCTGTCCATCTATCATCCATCTGTCTATCCATCCATTCATCTTCTCATCCAGCACCTCTCATCTATCCATCACCTATCCATTTATTCTCCTATCCATCCTTCTGTCCACTGTCTATCCTCTCATCCATCTATCCACCCATCCATCCATCCACTGGTGATGACTAAGACAGTATAGGTAGAGGTTCACTTGAGACTCAGGAGTCGCATAGAAGAGAGGAAGTCCCAGGTACCAGGACAGCTTGCCCAAGGCACATAGGATTCAGGAACAGCAAGAGGAGCTGACCCTCAAAAGGCACATTCCAGAAATGAGGAACTTTACATTTTCTGGTCAAGAATCTTCATCTACCAGATACTCCAGGTTTTGCTTCAACAAACGAAGACTCAGACCCTGTAAACATGGGTTCCTGGCATGGAGCATGTATCCACAGATCCGTATCTGAGTCCAGCTTTGTAATGTTCTAGCTGGGTGATGTTGGGCAAGTTTCTTAACTCTGAGTCCACTCACCAGAGCTCAGTCACATGACTTGTTTTATAAAGTCAGTGGGATGGCCAGGTAACTCACCAGACAGTGAGCACAGCCCATCCCTACTCAGTGTTTGATTGGATGAGTGCAGTTCCATTGAGAAGGGAGCTTGAGCTTAACAAAGGCCCCACAAGTGCCTCGGTCCAAGGAAGCCAAAAGTAATGGCAGGTCCTCCACACTCTGCAGAGATGGGAGTATGGTGACCATCCCCAGAGAAGGCCTCCTCCAGCCTGCCAACACCTGCTATCACTGAACAATTAGTACAGAGAGAAGGAGCTGGCATTTTACCTCACTCCAGGGTGTGCTGGGCAGAGCCATTGTCCATAGAAGGAAGGGTCTGGGACCTGAGGACAGGATGCTGCTGGGTTCTGGTCCCCAGACTCATACGCTGTCTCACTTAATGCTCCCAACACTTAAAAGCTCCCGTCACCATCGTCCCTTGCAGGATGTGGCTGCTTGAGCCAGAGGGCCCTGATCTGAGACCGCATCTGTGTCACTGTGTGCTGCACCTGACTAAGTACACCCTGTTGCATCTGCAGCGCAGCCTAAACCAGACAAGAAGCAGATCTTGGTGGTGGTTCTGTCTCATTGCGTAACAGAGCAGAGCGATCAGGATGCCTGGAGGATGGGAACGTGAGGTGAGAGTCTCATGACACAGGGTCACCAGCACCCATAGGTGTCAGGCCCTAAGCTGGGACAGGAGGAGCAGGAGGCAGAGGGGAGGCCAGCTACAGCCCAGCAAGAGGCCAAGCCAAAGGCAAGACATGCTGAGACGGCAAGGATGGGCACCATGGGCCATTTGTCCCCTCCCTGACAGGGGAGATAAGGCCAGAGTGAAGTTCGCCTCTTAGTTTCCACTCTTGACTGGTGTGGTTTCCCAAATTCCAACAAAGAGCCTAGAATGCTCAGAAGCAGACAGTGACAAGAACACTGAACCTGGAGTGGAGGGGAAACTAAGTCACCCTCCTTACAGCCTCACCCTTTCCTGTGGCACCTTCCAGATCTGCTTTTTGCTCATTATCTTGGAATTTTCTTCTTTCTTTCTTATGCATGTGTGTGTGCACATGTGTACATGAGTACATGCATGTTTCTGTGTGTGTGTGTGTGTGTGTGTATGTGTGTATGTGTGTGTGTGTGTATGTGTGTGTGTATGTGTGTGTGTAGTCCAGAGGTCAACCTTGGGTGTCATTCCCCAGGCACTGTCCACCTCAGGCACCTGTTTTGTGAGACAGGGTCTCTCACAGGCCTGGAGCTCTCCAGCTAGGTGAGGCTGGCTGACCAGTGAACCTCAGGGATCTACCTGTCTCTGCCTCCCCAGCGTGAATGCACACAACTACGCTGGCCTGGCTTTTGACATGGGTTCTGGGGA
>CABHPP010108050.1:0-11895 GCA_902168425.1 Peromyscus attwateri
TTGTATTCACTAAAAATATCCAGTAAACAGGCAAGGCTCTGAGAAAATACAACCACTGAAAACTGTGCTGAGGATGGGGAAATGAACCAAGTGTTGCAGGATCCATTTTAAACATATAATTCACACTGACAGTTTCAGTTTTAAGTTACCTCCATTTGCCCTCAGATAACACAGCTTTCACACTATCACCGAGAAACTCATGCTGCAGTCTGTGACTCCGTAACACCTTCCTCTTGGGATGTCACCACAGCATCAGCTCCCTGGCTTCTCTTCCACACCCTTCTGTCCCGACTGCACAGCCCTCCTCCTAAGTCCTCTCCCTCCTATCTGGTCCTCCCCCAGCTGTCACCACTTGAGGATGCTCCCTCTTAGGTACCACCAGAGAGAAGGACATATGGTGACATGTGGTTGGTGTACCTTATATACAATAGGTCTCCGATAGGGATGTGGTTGATGGAACTTATATGCAATAGGTCACTGATAAATGTTAGGTTTTCATTATGACTTAATGATTAATGACTTGCAAATCTAACTTCCAGGAAACTCTCTGCTCCAAGGCCAGTCAGACCTACAGGGCAGCAGCCTCTTATCTGTGAAGGTCTGAACTCCTAACTGGCAGTTAGACATTAAAGTAGGTTTAAGCTGTGAACCCTAAAAAACATAACTTTTATACACTTACACCAAACAAATGTTTGTTCATTTCCTAGGGTGTTTAGAGTCCACACCTTCTCTTTAGGGGTCTACTAGCCCTTCTGTCTTTCTTGCTTAAAGCTCAGCATGGGAAATTGCCTGCACCATCCAGTTTGTTTGATTAACACATTTCCTACAGTGTCACTAACATTCCATGAGTCACTAGCTAAAGAGCATAGGCTGACTGTGTAGCCATTACCACAATCAATTTGGGACTGTTCTCACCCTCCACAAAAAAGCCTCAAACCCATTAGTAATCACTTGCCATTTCCCATCAAAGCCCTCGCCCAAGGCTTCCAGAAGACAAAAATACCTATAACCCCACTGGATTTGGGGGGTGGGGTGGGTATGAAGTAGGGATTGAAACATTTTAAAACACATACAACTAAATTTACACACGGCTTCAACTTCTTTATGCTGCAATTTATCTCCATTTTAGCAGTAAGAGCTCAGATAAAGGGCCACACCACGTTCTGTTTCTTAAGGATCTCCTAGAAACCAAACCATCTGCACGTGGACTTCTGTGACCAGTCTCTTTAATTAGCATAGCCTTTTCAGTGTTCACCTATGCTATAGAAGTAGAGGGCCTTGCTTCCATTTATCACCAAGCATTTCTTCTGTCCACTGTTTCTCTTCGGTACCGAGTGCCGTCAGGGGCATCACTGTGCAGTGTTACATGGAGATGTGCTAACCGCACTTGAGCTAATTGGGTTGTAAGAGATCTTACACTATCTAGAAATGAGTTCTTTATCAAAGTATTTGCAAATATTTTCCATTACAGAAGAGTTTGTCACTTTTTTGATGGCACCATGTGAACCTAAGTGTGACTCCTATCCTTCCGTTACCCCGGCACTTGGTGTCACACAGAAGGAACTGCTGTCTGGTCGTAAGGATCCACACCTTAGCTTAAGAGCTTCTGATTTCTCTTCTTTAAATCTGTCATTACTTCCTTCCAGTGCATGAGGTGAGAAATGGACCACTTTCTTTCTTTTGCACACGGATCCAAACATCGACTGTCCTCATTAGGTCTTCAGTCTTTTTTAGCAATGTTTAGTAGCATTTAGTTTCTAGCATCTATAATTTCTGTGGAAATATACCTCTAAGCATTTTGTTCTTTTTCATAGTGCTATATGCAGAAATTTTAGATTTCCTTTTGTGATGGTTCCTCACTAGCATACAGAAACACAAGTGATTTTGTATCCGATCTTGTAACAGCAGTCTTGTGGTGGATCTCTTAGGATTCTCTACAGATTGTTCTCCACAGAGGCAGCTCCACCCTTCCTCTTCCTCTTTACTTTTGCCTCATTCATGGGGCCTAAATATGCCAGGATGAAAGTCAGCCTGGAGAAAGGAAAGGCTCCCAGGGAAAACTGGGATGTAGCGACTCAAGCCACGCATGAAGCCATCGTATTCCAGAAGACTTACTGACTGCAAAGGGACCACCAGCAGACATTGGAACTGGGCCCAGGTTAAGCTTGCTAGTATATGGAAGAGCATTCTGGTGGGCTGGTCACTACCTGGCTTGGACCCAGTGTCCACCCAAGGCCTGTTTCTTCAGAGAGGCAGGGACATCAGAACAAGAGCATGAGCTCCACCTCAGCCACTTCCTGCTGAGCTGTGTGATCTTTCTGTGACTCCCAGTTTCACAAAGAAATTAAAGTCACATTTTGTTTGACTAATGCTAAGACATACACCTGGGCTTATCAAATAGTATAGCTGTATTATATTTTAGCACATGAATTTTAGTGTTTTTCAATTTTTTGTTGTTTTGTTTTGTTTTATTATTTTTATTATGTGAGTGCAGTGCCTCAGGAAGCCAAAGGCATCGGGTCCCCTGGGGGGAAGCTAATGTGGGAGCTGGGAACAAACTTGGGTCCTCTGGAAGAAGAGTCAGTGACTTTAACTGCTGAGCCACCTCTTCAGCCTGAATTTCCTTTCCTTTAATAAGGAATGCTGCCGGGCGGCGGTGGCGCACACCTCAGATTCCAGCACTCGGGAGGCAGAGGCAGGCTGATCTCAGGCCAGCCTGGGCTACAGAGCAAGTTCCAGGACAGCTAGGGCTACACAGAGAAGCTCTGTCTCAAAAAAACCAAAAAAAGAAAGAGAGAGGGAGGGAGAGAGAGAGAGAGAGAGAGAGGAAGGCAGGCTGGCTAGTAGGATGTTTCTTAATTCCTACTCACATACTTCTGATTACTTTTAAACTAAAGACAGCTCCTCTGCAGACAACCTAGCACTTCAGTCAGGACGCAGTCCCACGGTGCCACGCCCGCTGCCTGAGGCTTGTGTGGCTTTTGTGCTTGTGTTCTCATCACTAGAGCAAGAACAGGATGAAATCATAACTCCTTTAAAATAAAAAACTGGCTTTGACAGCTATAAGAAATATTAAATATTAGTCTTTTCTATCAAACACTGTCAACTTTTGCTTATGATAGGAATTCGAATCTTTATCTCTCCCACCTTTGAAGACTTATATGTAAATCTTTTCTCCCACCAGCACCTTGAAAAACCTTTATGCAAATGTTTTAGCCCCTCAGCTGGTAAAACTCTTGCTTACACAAAGGCACTTAAGTGACCTACATGGTCCAACCCTCTTTCTTTCCTTCATTTCCCTCACTTAATTAAAAACTATGGAATTACAAAAAGACCATGAGGTTGGACCCCAGTCAATGGGGAAGCCAGTTACTGCCTGTGTTAGAATGAAACCAAGGGAGCTTCCTGCCCTGGTTCTGGCTAGCAGTCTGCGGCTTGGTACACTCTTCTTGCAAAAAAAGAAACTGCCTAGCTGAGCTACTTTCTCTCCTCTGTGTGTTACCAAGATCTGCTCGTTTCCAACACAGTGGTTCTCCAAGATTTACCTCATTCTACAGACAACTTGAAAAGCACCAGTAGTTTCCTTAGAACCAGAGTAAATGACAATATCTAACAACTTAAATCCTTTACAGACACTGCAACAGAAATGAAGTCAAGGTGAGTATCCTTGCATCATGAAAGTTCTTAGGCTATGTACATAGGACATTGCTTTCTACAATCCAACTTAACCCTCTTGCCTGTTCTATGAAAATATGTCTGGGCTCCTAGGAGCTCTTGTAAATAGTCAAACCGTGAGAAGTTTTGGCAAAGAAACACAGATGAATACAGGGCAGGTTCTACTCTCTGGTCCATCTAGCAGCTCATGAAGCAAGGTAGTGTCCCTGGTGTGGGCCCTGCAGCAAGGGCAGTTTCTGACACCCAACTCCTACCTGTACAAGGAGTCCACAGAAACCACCTGGGGTGGTGTTTTAATGCAGTGTCTCTGGCAAGACGCTTCATCAGGAAGGTAGATTCTGGTAAATTCCATCAACAAAGCGTCTCCATCCAGGGAGCCACAGCTGGGATTTTCCCGAGTGATGGAGGGTTGTCCCAGGAGGACGAGCCCTCAGGAACATGACCTTAGCCTTCACAGCAGAGCTGCTGAGATCAGCCCTACAGTCTCAGCAGCTCTTGGACCTCCACTTGATTTCTAACTTCTAATCCCCTGTGGTCCGAGTACCACAGTCCCTTTCCTGTAGAAATTCAGAACGACATAACAGTCCTGCAAATGTTATGCAATAGGAACCTCTGGTGTCTGATTATTCTTCATGTTCAAGACTGTAAATATACCTATTCACAACTAACAATAATGACTTAATATAAAAATAAAACAGCTTTGTCTTGTTTTTTAAAACTTTATCTCTCACTATCCAGATTTTTGCTTTCTTATGAAAACCTGAGGAGAAGCCTGTAAGAACATTTTTTCATTTAATATTATTCAAGTACAGGGGAGAAAGTTCTCCCTGAAATACCGACAATAAAAATGAAGCAAATTCATTCATAAAGAAAAGTTTATGCCCAGAAAAAAAAAATAAAAGAATTAGGTCAATTTTATAAACCATTAGAAATGAAACTAATAAGACAAAGAACTCAGCTAGCAAATGAACTTCAAACAATAATTTCATTACATCAGGAAAATGATGTAAGTGAGCATCACTCCAATAGGATAGACACTAACACAGAGCCAAAGTCAAAAAGAGGCAGAGGAAACAAACACCCTCACACCGTGACATGTGGACAGACATGGCCAAATGCTACCACACAACTTTCTTTACAAGCAATTTAAACTCCAGATGAAAACTTCGGTGATTTTTGAGCTGTTAACCTTTATAGTTGCCTAAGAACAATATAAGGCCTGCACAGAACTTTACAATTTATAGGCTGCTGTTCACTCAAAGATCTTCACATGTAGATATCAACAAAGATTCCCGTGCCGTGTCTTATGTCCCAAACCAGGACTTTTAAGAACAGAAAGCAACAATATTCAGATTAATGAAGATGACATTGCAAAAAAAAAAAATCTAGACATGAGGATTACAGTACAGGATTATTGGGAGATCTTAAAATCTCAGACCCAAGAGAAGCAAATGCTTAATCTAAATCTAAAGGGTCCTTATCCTAGCACCTAAAAGCAAACAAAGCAGGAATTAGATTTTAGAGTCAAAGAGATTAGACAAACAACCCCAAACAAGCCAAATGAAGAGACAAAACAAAATATAAACCCAACTAAACAAGAAACACTACATCAGTCTGTGAGATCTTCCAGGTTTTCAAAAGTTTGAAACAAACAGCGATGGATATTCCCCCATGGTTCTGGAGCAAACACACCTGTAGATAAGCACAGAAGCGGAAAGCACAGACTCCAGCTTTGGAGACTGACTGCCGGACAGGCACAGGATGGAGAGAGGTAGCGAGTACTGAGTAGGGAATTAGAAACGCCTCTTGGGCACCAAGGCCTTGCCAACAACCATCAGGCTGAGCTGGTGAAATCGTGGTCAGAGACACTGCCCTCTGGTCTTGAGGAAGGTCCTTATCAATAGGGGAAAAGAAGAAACATGACTGGGAACAGGCAGAGGAAAACTGAAGAAACACCACTAACAAGTTATTTCTCTTAGTTTCATTTATTTTACAAAAAATATTCAAATAAAATAATTTCAATTATTTCATAAGTCAACCTTTCTTATTAAGCAATGTCCATGTCTTTGCAAACCGTGATGAGTAACCAAGCACCCTGGAGGGCACATCCGAGGGTCAGCAGTCAAGGAGCGGCCCTGAGCGTTTGTTTGGACTGCATTTCATTTCAGTGTCTTTGTGGCCTACTGGCCTATCAATGGAAATATATTTTGATATAAATTATTTTCTGTTTCTCAGTTTTCTGTCCCTGACTTCAGAGAGTATAATTGAAGAGTTTCCTCTAGAAGTTTAAACACTGAGCACTAGACAGGAATAAGACATTTTTACTGTGGGTATTCCTGTCTTTGGCCCCCAACTCTGGCTTGAGCCCTGCACTGAGGTGATCTTCCAGGATCCGATGGGGATGCAGGGCCTTAGATCAAGCGGCAAGGGGAGCAACGACAGCATCTTTTTGACTAAGCATGGAAATTGTTTTAAATTTAAAATTTGAAAATGCTGCCTTTAATCAGAGTAGAGCAGGCAAACAGCTATAATATTAGTCCTAACAAGATTTCATGTTTTACTTTTATTATTTTATCTAGCCAGTTACTGCTTGTTTTTAAAATTTATTTCACAGATCCATTTCAAAATTTATTTTCAAATATGATAATTTGATTATATATGTCTATAATCAACTAAAATATTTTCTACATGGAAATGATGTTTAAATGCTATCAAAATGGAAATGACTTGTATTAATCCAAGTGTCCACACTAGTCAGGATTTACATAGAAAATGCTGTGTGTTCATTCTTCCTCTAAATCAGAGCAATAATTTGTCTGATGTGTCATTTTCGCAAAGACACTGGCTCAATTCAACACCCCAGCAGAATTCAAGAGGAAGTTAAATACAGGCATACTGACAGCCAAGCATGCCACATGTTTTATATGACCTGCTAAGCCTGATGAGCTATAGATGTCAAAATGAATGTAGAAGAGGCCCATCAGGCTCAGCATGAACATATATCATGGATTAGTGATGTCTGTATGGGCAGAAAGCACACCCATGACATATTTTAACATCCCTGGGATACCTGACCCTGCTGCTCATTGGCTATGTGGCTTTAGACAAATTAGTTTCCTTGGCTCTAGAAAGGGAATAATAATCCTTAAATTTGTCAAGACCAATAGCAATGAACATGAATGCTTAAAGCAGGGCTCATCATGCCATAATCATATAAGTAACAGCCCTTATTAGTATTCCTATTGTAATTTGCATTTTTCAGAGCCATTACTGATTGATCACTTAGATAGATGTCTTGAGACAGAGGTTTCTGCTAAGTCGGCTGCTATGGAAGCTGAGTCCTCACTAGGAAGCCAGGGCTACATAAGTAGTGTACTGTCCAGCAGTCCACCAGAACACAACTGCACAAAGCCACAGGGCCCACACACAGGCACTCAACTAGCACTCCACTCTGAGCCTGATCAAGTAGTATTCAAACACGCCATTTACTCTGATGAGAAATGACGGTTACAGAAATAGAACCATTTTTCTTCCTGGGACTACTCACTTATTTACCAAGTATGGGTTAAAAACTAGTAATTACACTCTGTTAAGCATTTCAGAGTCTTACTGTGGGCCTACTTAACACTAGCTACATTAAAGACTTATAACACATAAAACTTACTTTAGTAACAAAGTGAATATCAGAAAACACTTTAAAAACTGAGATGTTAGGAAATGCCACCATATATCATAACCAACAAGAATGAACACAGCTAAAAAGAGACACATGCTTTTGTTATAAAAATGTGTTTCCACAGCTAGTAAGTACCAAGTCTTCCCACACCACTGGAAAATATCACTCCATGATTATGATTCTAATTAACAGACCAGATTACTGCTCTATGCCCTATTATTGTGATTTTACTGAGCTGAGTAAATTGATGGAAAAGTAGTAAATTGGAAGGGCACGGATTAACAGTCAGCAGACTGGGTCCAGGGTATACTTTAACCATGGGTTTGGAACTACCTTGAACACATATGTGGTGGTTCATGTCTCCATCCACCAAGTACAGACACCACTTAAAAGTTTCAGTTCTACCAGGTGGCAACCAGTACAGACGAAACTGGGAACTAAGAACCTGAGAGAGGCTGGGGAGCATCTCCAGGCACACCAGGCCACAAGAACTCTGCCTCTTTATAGACCTATAAGAGGCCAAGATGACTGTAGGCCTTGTGGAAGACACGCCCTGACCACAGGGAAACCTTCACTTTGCAGTCTACACTTCTGGATCCAAGAGCAGAGATGGAGCAGACTGCACAGCTCTTAAACTCACATGGAAAGAAACATCACAAATGCCTGATGTCTAAGAAAAAACACACCAGGATAGGATGCTCATCACAGTCCATGGGTTTTTAAAATCAACTCATTAACCTGGATAGAAATGCACCGTAATATCCAAGTGACACAGTGCTGTGAACCAGGCAGGAGGATGGAGGCTACTCTTCAGAGTTCACAGACCCAGGGCTTCAACACTCAGCTACAGAGCTATGGAAAGAGCAGTGTAGACTGGGGTTTCTCATGTTCCATTATGGAGTGCTTGGCAGCTTTGTTACAGTCCTTTGCAGATGCTCACCACACCAGGCTCCATTCTAAGTGCTCCAAATATGCTGTTTTATTTAATTCTCAAAAGCTCTTCCAGATAGGTATCATTGCCACCTTTCAGAAGAGACCTTCTCAGAGCAGATGCTCACGGTCACACGTCACTGCAAGAGAGCCAATATTGAATGCAGACATTCCGGAGCCAGGCATTTAGCTAAGGTGCTCCACTGTTCAAGAAAAGAATTAATGTGGCACCAAAGAGCAGTTACTCAGTGAGAGGGCTCGGTGCTTGCTGCACAGGCCTGGCAGCCTGTGTTCAACTCCTGGAGCCCATTTAAGTTGGAAGAAAGGAATCAGTTCTACAAAGTAGTTCTTTTGACCTCTAACTCTGCACAGCATGGATGCACACACTAAAATACTAAGTAAATAAAAGCATTTACCAATGGCCTACTGTGCACTGAGCCTATGATAAAAACTTTAAGGATATTGCATGGAAGTTCGTGTATTAGTGTGTGGAGCTACTTAACAAAACACAAACAAATGGGTAGTTTGCTAAGAACAAAGATGTAGTACGTTCTGAAGTCTGGCAGTCCAGAGCAGGCACTGTCAGACGTGCTGTATGATGAGGACCTGCCCCACCCACAGGTGCTGCCTTCCTGCTACACTGTCACATGGCAGAAGGGACAGGGCAGCTCTCTGTGGTCCATTTCATAAAGGGATTAACTCCACTCCTGACCTCTCAGAACCTAATCACTTCCCAAAGACCAGCAATCCTGAGAGCACGGTGCTGGTGGCTGGGGAGGAGAGTGGTGCACAAACAGACCATGCCAGGCAGTCAGATTAAAGTTATCATCTTTACTGGACTCTCATGATTATGGGATGAAAGGGAGATATGAAGGGCGGTCTGGCAGAACAATCCATTCCTATCAAAAATAGTACTGCTTATCAAAGAGAGTCTTCTGGGAAGCAGCTGACTAGGCTTTCTGGAAAAGTCTTAAAAGGGTCTAGGTACACAAACTGGCTAGATCCAGTATTTCCTCTTTTCAGTGGGGATTTCTTCCTATGGACACACAGAAGTGGCTGAACTGTACTACCAAAGCTTATTAAATGGTGGGCTATGACCCAATGTCTCTAACTTAATGCTGGCTAAATAAAGTCCATATGGCATTGTGTAAATGAATGTAGGGTCCATGAAAATTCTGACGATAGTAAAGTACATGAATGCACAATGACCATGAATCAGCTCCAAGTCAAATGTGTGAGTGTTTCCTGGGAGTGCTCATTCATGCCATCAAGTGACTTCACTGCATGACTTCACTGCAGCTGGAGTTCTGAACATACAACATGCACACTCAGCAGTGCACATGTCATCATGTCACCAACACTGCCTGACACACCTTCGCTCAGACGCAAGACAACTATGTTATTATGTGAAGTGCTCTTACCCCACAGAAAACATTTCTTCTCACAGAAAAGAGTGGTTTAATCATAGGAAACAAAGACCTTTCCTACCACAATCCCTAACATGCTTAGGGGAAGGAAGAGAGATGGCTCAGCGGTTAAGAGCACTGCCTGATGTTCCAGAGGACCTGGGTTCTATTCCTAGGCCTTCAGGTGTCTGATCACACCAGGATTAAAAAAAAAAAAAAGACCCACATGACCCTTCTCCCTTTCAAGAGGTCACATACAAGGCAGGAAGCACCATCTCCTTCAGGCCCAAGGTCATGGGCAGAGCAAATACCACTACAGTGTATTTCATTTTTAGACAAACAGTATAAACAGTGCACCCATCTCATTTGCATACAAATTTTCTTTACTCTTTAATAAATGGTAAAATTATGTTTATTACAGAATTATTTAATTATTTAAGAAATAACTATAGTTTATTATCATCATTAAGTGTTTAATTTACATATCTATTTTATATACTTTTATAACCACCAATAGAAAGGAGTTGCTAGTAGGAAAGCTTAAGAAGCCCTGAATTAGATAATAAGGAGAAGGAGATACTGGGGGTTAAGCCAAAGCAAATTAAATTAATCTTCAAAAGATAATATGAGAAGAGATCATTAGGAAAATAGAGCTTTACGAAAACAAACGTGGCACCCATTCCCAGGGCTCAGGGAGCTAGGCTTCTGACCAATGAGGGAGGGAGCCACTGTGCATGTACAATGTGAGGTGGCTTCTCTCCCAGGTGCCCATGCTGTTCCTGCATGGCTTGAGAACGACACTCCTCTCATCCTAGGCCAGCCTCCAGACCATCTTGGCAGAGCTGGCCACAGTGGAAGGGAGGGATAGTAGCTGTTCTCAGAAACTGCTCATGGAGAAGAGGTGACCAGTCCCCCTCCCTTCCTAATTCCTCATCAAGTTTTTATTTAATTTTTGGCTAAAGCTCATGGCCTTTGCTGGTACCTGACCCAATCTTCTGCACAAAAGAAGAGCAAACCCTTGAGAGTGAAAAGTCTTCCAGCTTGAGGCCTGAGAGTGAGAGTTTGCCTCTGGAGGTCCTGGCACATGCATGCCTGGAGACCTGGAGGTCCTGGCACACATATGCCTGGAGACCTGACACCACAGGCCCAGGAGCCAGGGCACTACGGCCACTCCAGGACCACCACTCTCTCCACCACTTTTGTTTCTTTCCTTACCTAAGAGGAAAAGAATATCTAAGCAGCTGTGTCTTGGTTAGGGTTTTTATTGCTGTGAAGAAAAACCATGATCATGGCAACTTTTACAAAGAAAACATTTAATTGGGCTCACTTACATTTTTAGCTATCATCATGGCGGGGAGCATGGTGGCGTGCAGGCAGATGTGGTGCTGGAGCTGGGAGTCCTACATCTTAACTCAGAGGCAACAGGAAGTTGACTGCCTGTCACACTGAGTGAAGCTTGAGAAAAAGACCTCAAAGCCTGACTCCACAGTGACACACTTCCTCCAACAAGGCCACACCTCCAAATAAATAGTGCCACTCCCTTTGGGGGCCATTTTCTCTAAAACCACCGAAAGCTGTTGTAAGCATCCTAACAAAACAGCTTTCTTGCAGCCCCGCTTCCTGTGTGGGTTTCTAGTTCTTGTCCCTCTTTGTAGCAAAACTCCTTGCGTTCTCAAACATTCCATTTTCTCCAGGCTCATTTCAGGCAAGCTTTTGTTCCTGGTAATCACTCTTATCAAGGCCATGAGCTTGGACTTCTTTGGAGTACAGGGTAGAATTATGATGGCTGGTGACATCTTTACACAACTTGAAGGCTTGGTTTGCTGCTATGTAAATCCATTTGCAGTAGAAAAGGAGATGAGCAAGAACAAGTGCACAGGAAAGCACTAAATTAACGAAAACCCAAAGATGTGAAGGAAGTGATGTTACCACTCCACGGACCTTCATTTACTCCTTACACCCTAGGACAGCCATTTTTGAACCAGAAGAAAAGTCTAGAAGGAATGCTCCAGTCACAGATCATGAAATCATTTCTTCAGCATCAAATCCCAGTCTCAAAAATGCCCCCAAGGGGGAAAAAAGGTTCAGTTTTTGTGTAGGTACTTACAACATAAGTATAAGCTACAGTGAGAGATATGGAAAAGCGTGTGTGGTGTTAGAAGCCCAGCCTCCCTAAGACTGTGTGCTAGAGGCCCAGCCTCCCTAAGA